>JAZHYW010015190.1:0-21614 GCA_037355805.1 Ixodes ricinus
ATATATATATATATATATTAGACATTATCGGCCCTTTCCCAGTCTTCGGGAGAGTCGTGTTACTAGTATCGCGACACTGTAGCTCGTTTTTCTGAACTGCAACAGCCACACTTTACATTTTTAAAGTAACCGGAGCAATATCTATTTACTTTTTTGTGAAAGCAACTTAGAAGTAACCGCAAAAACACAGTTGCTTGTCGGGTAGATAGGCCTCTATTTTTCTAAACCTAAAGACGTTTGCAAACCGCCGCGCTTGGAGAGCTAGTCTGGCCACCATGGATGGAAAACTATTTGTTTGGGCGCCAGCCTGGAAACAGTGGGTACGCATCAGCAATGCGTACCCACGGTTATGAAGCTCATCTAATATGAAGCTCAAGGCACTATGGAACTAGAATAGATGTGAAGTGGTCAGAGGTATATAGAAAGGAGTGTTGGTACCAGGAGCTGTCTTTCGGCAATTTCAGCTTGTGCATGAAATCAATTAGTTAGTTAAAATTTCAACAAAAGTTGACCGAAATGGATGATATGCGGTGGGCACGGAAGGTACTCAAATATTTATACATAAAAGGTTCAAACATAAATGTTCAAACAAAACTCGAAAGCTTACATTTAAATATCTACACTAATGATGGGGCTGAGTTGACTGCTTCAGCGGAAAAGGGAGTGAGAGAGGCAGAAAGAAAAATGCGGGAGGTAAGAATACAGGAAAATCTGCTGTAATAATGCACAAATCACAAAAACAGGACATAAGAAAGAAAAATGTGTTTGGCAATTCACTGGAAGTTCTGTACTGTTTGAGGCTAGAACGGACGTTTTGAGAACGAGGACCTAGGGCTAAATTTCAACAGACAGACACATTATGTGACGGCGGCCATAATGAGAGCTAGACACTAGAGCACTTGGTTTTGAAGTGCACGGGGCTTCGCCCTGCACTCGCTGAAAGGGTAACCGATTTGGCCAGGGTTCTGGGTTTCACTGTCGACTATGATGGAAGGACAGAAGAGAAAAAGGATTACAGTAACAAAGGCGATTAGAAGATTGGTGGAACTATTTGAGGGAAAATTGAATTATGCAGAACTAACATAGCACAGCCGGGGACAGGCGGGGACAGAAAAAGTGGGACTCCCGGTCGCGTGGCTCCACCCCAAAGTCTCAGCTTTGTATCGCAGTCCGGTGCTGGAGGTAACGCGCCGACAAGGTTTTGACCAGAGAAAATTGGCAACTCCCTCGCCGGGAAAGAAGGGGGGAAATTTTTCCCTATCACCCAAACGTCATACTGGTGACATCCCACACTGCCTTGTGATAATTAGGGGTAGAAAATTGGCTTAGAAGGGTGGGTGGAATCATATGCTTGCCCTTTTAGGTTAAGGCTAGTTGGCGCTAGCTACCCCCTGTTTCAAAGGGTTTTGCCATTAACATCCATCCATCCATACATACATACATGACTATCATACGATCTATCCGCACCAGCAACATGATGGCGGCGCTCAGGGGCAGTACTTGCAAACGTGTATAGGCAACCGGAAATGCAGTTTGGCACTACACGTTGCACCGTCTAGAGGGTGCAAAATAAAACACTTGGTAGGCCAGGACGGGCCGGGTCGCGGGGACTGCAAGTGGGAGCATTTAAAAAACCCTTGTGAACGTGGCATTTCGGATCGGCGTGAGCCTTTACGTGGACCATTTTTCGAAAAGGAAGTCCTAGCTTCACGTATATGAGATCTCACCTGGTTACTGTGACATTTCGCCTACTCCTAGGGTTCCCCAAAAGATAAACGTCGCTACTGCTGCGTACGATACTGCCACAGACGCGAAGGGTGACTCAAGCTTGAAACTTTATCGCTTCCCTTCGAGATCTTAAGAAGTGTCACGGCGACAAAAGGGGAAAATACAGGGTGAAACAAGGAGACGGCCGGCTCTTTAAATCGACCGGAAAATTCGGTTTCTTAACCTATCGCGCTACGACTTTCTGCAGCGTTGCCCACAGATGGTGCATTTTTTTTGTAAAATTTACCAAGAGCGAACTTACCTGAGGAAAAAGTAAAGAAAAAAAGGCTTAGTTCCCATGGAAACGCAGCGACGCCACCGGTCTGCAAACAACACGGCGCCGTTTCGCACGGGAGACAAGAGATTGCGCGAGCAGTCGCGACGCCAACTGCCGCCAACGAACGAGCAGACGACGCCGAGAGCCGGCGTGTTTAGCAGACAAAGAACTGGAGTTCCTTGTTGTTACCGCGCCTGTTTTGGTTTCTGCAAATGTCGCCGCCTGCGGAACGCGAGCCGCTTTTGAGTCAGAAAGAATCGTCTGCTAAAGTGCCGGCTCTCGGCGCCGTATGCTCGTTCGTTGGCGGCGTTCGTTGCGCCATCTCTTGTCTCCCGTGCGAAACGGCGCCGTGTTGTTTGCAGACCGGTGGCGTCGCTGAGTTTCCATAGGAGCTATGCCTTTTTCTTTCTTTACTTTTTCCTCAGGTCAGCTCGCTCTTTGCAAATTTTACACAAAAATATACCATCATAGTGGACGACGCTGCACGAAGTCGTAGCGCGATAGTTGAACGAAACCGAATTTTCCGGTCAGATTTAAAGAGCCTGCCGTCTCCTTGTTTCACCCCAGATGTGAAGACTCTGGAAAGTGATCTGACAAACTCGTTTTGCAGATTACTCGGCAAACAAAGATATTTATCGGAGTTTTTCTACAAGTCACGTAGACAGCCACATATGAAAATACGGTAGGAACAATCAGGCCGGTTCTTTCTTCGCTGTGACGTCGTGAATCGGGCAATCAGGCCTAAGCGAGAGGCCCGTCAGCCCGTTCCGGTACTCGTAGTTGTACGCGTGCGTAGCCGTTCGGCACGCGCGGTCGCAACCAGAACCTTCTAAACTTGCGAGTTCCCAAATATTGGATTTTCGTAGCACATAAGGTGTTGTTTGTTTCTAGCAACCTAATTTAATGCTGACTCCTGGTAACAAATGTGACGGTGTGCGAAAAACATGATGCGAAAGTTTTTCTTTTTTTAGAAAAAGCTCATGCGATGCGTAAATATCCTTCTCACACTGTACACTTTGTCGCGAGAAACACCTTAGCTGTAATATCTGTGCGTGTCGAATTCCCGAACCTAATACACGTGGTTATTATAGTAAAGACGCCGTCCTTTAATGCGTGTTAAGGGTCTCAAATGCCTATCAAAGCTTCCGATTGTCTTCGAACCACATAAAATATTCAGGGACAGGGTGCGCAGCGTTCACACGGGGTCTGCTGAAATACAGGTCGCAGCCGTTCGGCCACGACCTGACCGTCAGACTGGCCACTCATTGACAGACACGGCTCGCTTGTGGCGCTGAATGCTGCGCTCTCGTGTTGCGTGGGCAAACAGTGTAGGCCATTGCCGGTTGGCTATAGTACCCAGTACACACTTGGCGTGCAACGTTGTCAAAGCTACTGGCGCGAGTGCGTGAGCTCACATATGGTTTTGTTCGCGCAAGAACGCGTGCACGATCAACAGATTAAGCCCCATGCTCGCGCCAGCACGCTGACAGCGTTGGACACTAAGTACGAAACAGCGTATAGCGTGCTTTCGTCTATGACAAAGATGGACCCGACAGCAGAACGAGAAACTAAAACAAGATATAAAGAATTTTACCTTCGCCGTAAAGCCCTTTCGCTTATGGCATATATTTTCTACTTTCATTCTTTTTCTTGCGTGCGTAAACGTATGTTGCTCTGTTTCCAACTGCTGCGTGCGGTCATCTCGCCCAGATCATTCACCCTTTCCACCCCCCCCCCCCGAACACCTCCGCCTCCTCCGAATACAAGCCAACTAACGGGAACGCTTAGCCACACAACGGTCAGCCGTTCTACATCTGCCCAGGGGATGATAGCTGCTGCCTTCGGTCGCAGGGCTACGTTTTACTTTTCCACTCGAAACTGCGAAGCACCTTCTTTTTCGGCTATTCCCTACTCTGGAGACTATAGCCTAAAACGTTGACGCTTCCTTTTCAAAAGCTAGCCATAAACAACGTTTCTATTAGCCAAATTGCCACCCTCCAAAAATGACCGTGCACCCGTGGTGGACCCTTTTGTTTCACATTGCCCAGAATAAAATAAATATTGAAAATCGGAACACGTTTAGAGACAAGTTTGTGTTGTTTTTGTTAATTTTTTCCTTCGACTGCGTTTGACCCTAAAGGTCTTTGCATCATCCTGTCACAAATTCCATGATTTCCTCTCCGTTTTTGTAATGAACCGGTCTGTTCGTCTGCATAAAAAAAGAGTAAAAACGAGACAGAGACAGAGATAGAGTGAACGTTAGAAGCAAAACGAGAAATAGTTTCATAGATGTCATGAGTGACGATCGGCAGGCGTTGCCGTCGTCGTGTTACAAGGCGCTTAATAAATTTCGTGGAGATAACTGCACTGTCCGCTCCAAACACTGCAAAAATATTCGGCCGAGAAGTCCTCTTCGTCCAATCTTCACATCCACCTCGGGGTGCCTTTTGACCGGTAATTATGGACAGTATCGCTAGGCTGCATCGCGTTGTCTTTTCTTTATATGTTTTCTCCCAATTGTGCTTCGCGGTGTTTGTTCGCAAAGGCTCTATCGACGATTTCCCGACATTACAAAAGTTTTTTTGCGACTAAATAACGCATTTCTGTCGTGCATGCCTGTGAACGTCTCGTTAGCAAGGGGCTGGATGTTTTCCACATCAAGAGGGGGAAGTTGAGTTCCAAGAACTTCGACAACAAATTGCGGCTTTAATACATGAACTAAATATTAGTACGACGCTGTTAAATAGAGGGTGTCGCAAAAGAAAATTTACATGGTCTTTGTTACCGCAAAAATAAACTAGGCATCGCCGAACGCTCATTCTCCGCCCAAAGGTAGCGCTAGAGGTCACAACCAGATGCCAAAGTTTCAGCCCGATCCGATAACTTAATCAAAAGTTATAAGTGATTTTCTGAAAATTTCATTGGGAAAATGACGGCCGACGGAGTTTTCAAACACATGGGGCTCTATGGCACAAGAAACCGAAAACGGGCAAAAATGGGCTCCATTTTCCCATTGAAATTTTCAGAAAATCACTTATAACTTTTGATTAAGTTATCGGATCGGGCTGAAACTTTGGCATCTGGTTGTGACCTCTAGCGCTACCTTTGGGCGGAGAATGAGCGTTCAGCGATGCCTAGTTTATTTTTGTGGTAAAAAAGACAGTGTAAATTTTTGTTTTGTGACACCCTGTACATCTCAAGAAGTGAATTGAGGGTTTTCGGGAAATCCCTAATGAAATGTAAATTTTAGTGATTTTGTTTAACAAGGCCTTCATAACCGTCTTGTAGACGTTATTCGAAAAATTTATAAATAACAATTGCGATTACTCTTGGTTACAATGTATTTAAATTATATTACTGGATAACTTGAAAAACAGTTTGGCAATAAAAGCATTATTTTTTTTCTCGATTACTGAAGATATTGGGAACGACTAATTTTTCTGCCGGTTTGAAAACGGCTATTTCATTCGAACCGTAATTGGATTAGAATCACGGAATTACAAAACTACTCCAATAGACCCTTTTCAAAAGTCCATGAAGTAACCTTGGCGGTCGCCATTTCTTGGAAACGTATAGCGTGAATTCCTCGGCAAACCTCACTCATGAGGGCCCTCACTTACCCTCATCTTAACAGGTAAGGTGAGGGTGAGTGAGTTTCTGAACCATGAAAATTCATTAGTGTGAGGATTAGTGAGGGTCGTGAGGTCGTGAGGGGTGTGAGGGCGTGAGGGCCGTGAGAGTTGTGAGAACAGTGAGTGCGTGAGGGCGTGAGGGCGGTGACAGCGTGAAAGGCAAGAGTGCGTGAGGGCCATGAGGGGTGGAAGAACCGTAGGTTCGCGAGGGGTATGGGTGTGGGAGAGGCGTGACGGTGGTGAGTGGTATAAGGCTTGTTATTGAGTGAAGGGCATGGGTGCGTGGGGGCGTGAGGGGGGTGAGGGGCGTGAGGGTGGTGATGAGCATGAGGGTTATGAGTGCTGGAGGGACGTTAGGACCATGAGTGCATGAGGGGTGTAAGAGCCGTGAGGGCAGTGAAGGGCATGAGTTCGTAAAGGATCTGAACTCAAATGAAGCGGTGGCCTTTGCGTCTGGGGCTTGTGCGAGACGATGCGTTCTCTGCGAGGCCTTGTGAGGGGTCGCAGCGGGTTTCGTGTCATCTCGCGGCATCTCTCGGGGAATGGGTCGACGCTCGCCTCCTGCAACAATTACGCCACGCCGATGCTTGGATCGGTTTGATTATTGGGTAACAGATGAGAAAGAAGAAGGTAGTGCGAGCTAAGGGTTGCTGCTTAGCGCTATTTGATAGCGCGGTTTGCGCAACTGGCTTTAGGTTGGCCGTTTTCTTCGTTACTTTTCAGAGCAAAAAGGAAGCTGGGTCGGAATGGTCGGGAGCTCACTCGCTCGCCACTTTAGACAGCAAGTCGCCTCTCAACGGGCGGCGTTTTGCTGGTTGGCGGGATACCTCGGCAAACCTCACTTATGAGTTCCCTCACTGACTTGCATTCACCCTTATCTTGACATGTAAGGTGAGGGTGAGTGAGCTTCTGATCCCCGGAAATTCATGTGTGACGGTGAGTGAGGACCGTGAGGACCGTGAGGGGTGTGAGGGCTGTGAGTGCTGTGAGTGCTGTGAGTGCTGTGAGTGCGTGAGGGCATCAGTGCGTGAGGGCCGTTATTGCCGTGAGGGCCACGAGTCCGTGAGGATGATTGGAGGGCTGAGGGTGAGTGTGACCGTGAGGTGAGGGTGAATGAGGGCGACCTAAAAGGCCGACCTCTGATAGCGTGTGATTTGATCCGAGTTATTTCCTGACGCTGACGCAACCTTCCACCCTCGTGTCCAACAACCTGCTCGGAGTATGTGATCAAGCACTGGCGCACTGGCCATGACGCGGATTTCTTAAAAGGGTTTATTGATCCGTCACTTTTGGTAAATAATCCTCCTGTCGGATTACTCTTGCGATTAATTTCTAGTACATTTCATCAATAATTGCAAGATTACTCCAAAAAGTAATCGATGAGATGTATGACTTGTATTAAATGCCCTACAGGCCTGCTCCATGGTTAATTAAAAATAGGAGTGTATCTTGAAAGTAATTAAATTATTCTGCCAAAGTGTCTGTAGTTGAAACGCGCTGCTTTTATTTTTAAGTAACTGTAACTGTAACCTAATTGCATTGTCGAGAAACTGTCTGTTACTGTAATTTGATATTTTAATATATGACATAGCCGTGACTGCCATACCTGGCATATATTTTTAATTTCTGCATAGAGACGGTACTATTTCCTGCAACAACGCAGAAAGCAAAGCTCGTGCTATTTCAAAATGTGCAATTGAAATCACATCAACGACTACGAGCCAGTTTGACTGCTTCCTGCATTTTCGAAGAGCCTAGAAAAAACATTATGTATATAGTGTCTTATCTCACCTGACAGAAAAACAATATCCTGACAAATTGGAAATACGGGTTTACGAAAGGAACGTTTAACAGAACATTTGCTGGGCCAAGACTAATTTATATCTCGTAATCTGAAGAAGAGACTAGTCTTGCACATATATGTTGATTTTACCAAAGCGTGAGATTGCATTAACTACGAGTTACTTGTTCGGAAACTTAAAGGGGCAGTGCAACATTTTTTCGTACTTTGCGCGAATATTGCTTAGAACAAATCCCTGCCATTTATGACCAATGAAACGCGCGTTCGTTTTTCTCTCCGCGCAATGGACGTTTCAGAAAAAGTTAAAGAAAAACGAGGAGCCTTCACCCCCTCAACTCTGCAGCCAGACAAGCGGCTACGTGATCTGGAATCGATTATATGCCGCCAATGTTGATCAGAGCCACGCGCTGGGGTTGATAAAGCACAGGACACGCGCTGTCTTCCAGATATTGTTAGGGTTCGGCTATTGTCGTCATGGCCGCGATTGGACACGGTCCACTACCCGAAGGCTTCTAGGGCTATTGATTATCACGAGCCCAAATTGAGTGCTCACGCAATGCTGGGGTCCAATCTATGAGTGGCACTCAAATACTGCAACCCCCCCCCCCCCCCCGGCTACATCATTAAGTTTTGCGAAAGAGAGACTGAAAGAATACGATCACCTTTATTTTTGAAATCACACTGCAACGAAGAGGTTTTTTGGTCAATGGCCTTGCGTGCGAGTATACTTCGGTTTGACTAGTGTCAGTAAACTCGGGTTAAGTGAAAAACATTTCAATTGAATATAGTTGCACCGCTCCTTTAATTTATATACAATTAGAGTTAAATCTGAAATCTTCATCAACTCCTACTTAAGTGACCGGCATCAGTATGTTAACATTCAGGGTAATTATTCTGATGTAATGCCAATCTAAATCTGGAGTACCGCAAACCAGTGTGGCCTTTAATTTAACGATATTGTTAAGAAAGCACAAAATGTAAAGTTATTATTTGCGCGGACGATACCAGCCTCTTTTTGGCTAGTAACTGCGATGAAGTGTAGCGTATAGCTAATGACACCATAGGAAACTTAGAATCTTGGGCTTGTTTAAATGATCTTGAAGTAAATAAGAAAAATGAAAGCTATAGTCTTTAGCCCAAACTAAAAATCTTAGCCTTACTTGCAATGTTATTATAGATACACAGCGTGGAGAACACGTCGAGAACGATGTTTTCTAAACTCGCTTGTGTCATTGGTTTGTTACATAAAGACGGTTATAATATTCCATCTAGTGTACAACCTCTCTTATATAACTCATTATTTTGTATCATCTGATCTATTGTAAGTCAGTTTGATGTACATAAACTAGAATTTATCTCAAACAAAATAGTTTTCTTGCAGAAAAAGTACCAAGAGACAAATGTAACGTGTCCTATAATTTTCAGACACCCATTTTTTAAGCCTATGGATATTATAACTATCAGCATTATAACTTTAGATTCAATGCGAAGTACAAAAAAACACAAAAAAGATACAAGAAGTATGATATAGTAAATAGTTGTTGATTATCCTTAGCATCGATCAGGCCAAAAAACGTAACGTTCTCCACCCGTCACACAAACTTTTTGTTATAAAACGCGTCACGCACAGGCTATGATCTTCAACTGATTCGAAGCTTTGCATACACAATTAAACATATTTTTTCAACCATATATCGGTATAGAATCTTAAGACACACATAAGCTTCGCGATTATTTTTTTTTCGATCTATAGAACTGATTTTTTTGTGCTTGAAATCTTTTTTAGTCTTTTAGTTCCCTAGACCTAAGGAACTAAAAAATAATGTATTGCGTTCAACTTGAATAAGCGCACAAATAACAAAGACGATGAAGGTGTACCCGGGACAAGCGCTGGACTTTAGCGCATTATATAAAAATAAGATAAAAAACACCAAACTAGCCATTCACATCAGTATCGTGTATAAACGTGCATCAAAAGGCTACCTCATTTCTGTGTAAACAAACCTAAGTTTGACCGCCGCATGTTGCGCCTGTCTCAAACCCTTCCAGCAGTTCTCCTTCAGTTTTGTCGAACCATTTCCCCAGAATCATGATGCATTTTATCACGGAATGATTATAAAGTTATATTGTATTGATTAAAAAAAATGCTCAGTTATGTTTATTAGAATTTTATTTTATTTTATTTTTAGCGAGTGATATTTAGTGCCATATAAACATAAATTGCTTGTGCAAAGTATATTTATTTATTCATATTTGTTCTTTCATTAGATCTCTGTACATGGGAGGGGGCTGGTCCAGTCAATCTGCTTAGACACAGCTTTGTCCCCAGCCACCACGTTGCTTGTATATGGTGAATAAATGGTCTTTACGGTATGAAAAACAGCCTATCTTTTTTTATCGTGTTTTGCTTGTTTTTGCATTTTCGGCAGTAGGGTTCTTCAACTGCGTCCAGTTTTCCAACGAGCCGTGCGACGTGGGCGACGGACTCCGGGGTCTGCTTCACCAGCGCCGAGTGCAGCCTCTACTCCGGGCGCGTGCTGGGTTCCTGCGCCCAGGGATACGGCGTCTGCTGCCAGGGTACGTGAACACCTCGCACTAACGATATTAGATCAACTCAGTTGTTGAACTCCCGCGGAGGAGGGTACACCCCTCTCCCCCTTAAACTCGAGCCACCCCAACACCACTTAGAGTCAAAGCCGTAGCGCTTGGAGGCATGACGTCAACAACGTGAGAAGGAGGAGACGATCCTGGAAGTTTTGGGGGCGCAAGCTCGGGCTGAAATCATAAGCAGTTTGTAGCTGATCCTATGCTTACAATATTCATAGTCGTCAGCTGAAAGAGTAAATTGCAGCATAACGATTAGTTATTTTATCCTTCTAAATAAAAGAGTGATGCAAATTTCTAACTATGCGATATAAACTCGTAAATGCAAGAAAAAAAATCAAAATCAAAACGTGTATGTTTCAAGCAGGCAAAGAGATAATGCATTCATTTTTTTACGGTGTCCGAGCTTTGATCAGGTTCATTACTGTAAGCGCCATGAAGTGCAATCCCATACAGTCTTTCCATCACACTCAGTCACCTTAGTGCTCCTGGTACGTACTAGATATTGAAAGCACATTACTCGCAGAACAGCAGACAAACTGAGCTTTCAGCATCCAGAGCACCCAGGCTGAGATTCTTTACCTTAACTAAGTAGGAGTAGACTCCCTTGCCGTAACACAAAAATACAGCGCCGTCGGCAAGCACGAAGACAACAGAAAAAGCAAGGCAGTTAGCTCATCTATGTTCAGGCTTGTGCTGATTATCTAAAAGAGTCATAAGAATTAATTTGTCATAAAGTAATTATGAACCATTAGAAATTTCCTTACGTCCCAATAAAAAATTAATTTCAATAGTACCTAAACCCAACAAATATTTATAGCGGAACCAAAAGAATGAAGGCTGGTATACTATGTTTGTGTCCAGGGTTCTGCTTTATGACGACTGTGATCACTTCTTTTGGGTCAATGTAGCTTTATAGTGTTTTCTTTGCTGCTTTTTCCTCAGAGCTGCAGGTGAAGTGTGCAATCCTGAACTTCATCTTGCCCTCTTTGCCTTTTTTTAAGATATGTTTCTTCTGCGTCTTAATGTTCCTACGCTTAGCTCGATTTAGGAGTTCTGGATCTCAGCGTCCCTCAAATCTTACAGTTCACGTAAAGTATAAAGATAACCATTTTTTGTTGTTGTTGTTGTTCTCTTTGTTGTTGTTTTTTTGTTGTTGTTTCTTTTTTCTTTTTTTGGTTGGGGGGAAGGGTTTACAGTAGAAGCTGGTTCAACTATGTATAAGCTTTAAGCCATTATGTTTCGGGCTGGTTGGAGAAAGGAGGCAGCAATGATTTTTGTAAAAGTGGAGGCTATAAATGAAAACTGAGTGCTCTCCAATTGCAGATACTCTTACATTCCACGCACGAGCTCGTAGTCCTTCCTGTCTCAAATATTCAAAGGGGGCTTATCAGTGGCAAAAACCATTCCAAGTCATGAACCTGGGTCGACTTCAGCCAGTGTTAGAGCCTTCGACCTGTACAGTTCTATTTTATCATATTGCCGCGCGCAGGACCGAGCAAGCAGCGCCCAATCACTGTATTCTGGAACACTTCGCGTTTATTCTTACTCGAGATGTAACTTTTATCATTTCGTCCTAGTCTCTTGTCTTCCAAAGTTTCCGATTATTCTCACCCAGAACGCTCTGATGCTGGAACCTCCTGAGCCAAATTTTCGCTATGCCGACGCACACCAGACAAGGAGCTGCCCACGTCCTTGTCCAGCCAGTCGCACTCTCACTTCCTGTTATGCCGCCAAATCGCCGCCCGCTTTTCTGCTGTCTCGACGCTCGTTCTTTATTTCGTTTGGCACAAGTTCGCCGATTCAACCTTTCTTTTCAGTTCATTATTTATCGTCTCTTCGCCTTACTTTGTAACAATATTGTTAACAATTGAAGTGTCACTCTGTTTAGATGTGTGCCGACACTGCGATATTTGCTCGAAGGGATCCAATACGCTTCAAATAAATATAAAATATCAGGTTCGTAATCTCCGGCCCTGTAATTTAACGGAAATGTGAGGTTACGTCGAGCATTTGTTTGTTGAAAATATGGACGCATAAATTTACCTCGATAAGAAGTTACAAATAAGATATTGTTTTCTGTAGTTCAGCACGGAGTTAAGACCTATTAGATTAAAAAGCCAAAGTTATTTGTGTGGGCTATTGCGGCATTGTATTGCACAAAACCAGAAACGAGACCTAAATCAGAATTATTATCTTCACCTCGTTTGTTGTTTTCATCAAAATCCAAGAAAAAAGTACAGCACTTTTTACACTGTCACAAAAAAGCCATAAGTTCAAAGTTGTCTAAAAACATTATGATTTTCAGTTGTCACTTTTAATTGAGATAAGGATCTTTTTTATTTACATGAACAAATGGACCACTAAAGAAATACCTTCGTACTAAATTACAACGCCGAAACACGCAAAACTGATTCTTGGAAATGTATTTAAATTGGGTTAGATCCATTTGACTCTCGCTACAATGCTGCACTTGAAACGCGTGAGCGTTGCATTAGTCGAGCTTGCACCTTTGCTAATCGAAAACTCTATCAGCTAAAAGGCGCATCTCAACTCCCCCGTGCATTGCACGGTTCCATATATTCAATACAGCCTGCACACTATACTTAAGGTCGGACTTCGTGGAGCAAATAATTATGGCGAAGTTCGCGTGGCAGAAATCTTCCACGACTCGCTGCTGGGTATTCGACGGCGCCGAACTCTATGCGACGAAAAAGGAACAGAGGCCAGCCGTAAATCGGAGTCCGCTCTACGCCCTAATTGGCTCGTCCCGCGCCGCCCGTTGGCCGCTTCCTGTAGCGGCCTACGCCGGGCACATGATCAGCTCGCCTAAATATAAGCTGCAAAGAGCTCGTTTTTTTTTTCGTTTTTTTTTTTTACGCCGGGCGAAGTTGGGGTTTTCGCTGGATATTCGCTTTATAAAGTTTAGTCTTTACAGCCTCGAAAATAAATAACAAGAACTTCTCCCCCCTCGCCCCCCCCCCCCCCCAAAAAAAAAAAAAGAAGGTGCAAGTTTTAGTCTTAAAATCACAACGGTGACAGCCTATTTCCAGTGGGAACATATCATCTTGGAGTCTGCATCCGACTCATGTTGCGGAGGAAAATTGCTATGGTGAAACACTTTTTTAGCTCATTTGGATGCGCTCGTTGAGTGAGGAATAACCAGTGTCGGCGGCAACGAGTTGCAAGTAACGGCGTTACCGGGAACGCATTACTTTTTCAGTAGCGTAGTAACGTACTCGTTACCTTTCCGAAACAGTAACGGCTAGCGTTACTAACGTTATTTATTTCGAGTAACTGGTAACGTGGTTACGTTACTTGTTACATCTTCTACAAAACCTAAAAAAAAGTACGCATAATTTTTTTTATCTATATTTTGTGTTACCTGAAGTTTAGACGCAACCGACGCAGTGCGGAGCGGAGGTTCGTCTGCTTCTTTTGCAAGGGTTGTGTTGGCGCTAGAACGCTGAGCTCTGATTGGCTCGATTGGAAGGATATTGTGTAGATATCAAGGCAGCTAGCATTGATGTCTACCTGCTATCCTTTCAATCAGAGCCAATCAGAGCTCAGCATTCAGGCGTCAACACAACCCTGCAAAAGGAGCAGACGAACTTGCGCTCCGTATATAGAGCTTGTAAGACCAGTCAGACAGTGTCAGAAGGGTACCATCATGGTGTTTGTCATGTTTCTGTACGCGTTCTATGATCGCTGAACCAATCACTAACAAAAAAAAAGCCCAGTGACTTGCGCTTTGACGCTTTTTGTTTGGTCGCATTAGCTCGTAGCATCGGCTCCGTCTGAACTTAAGCTAAAAACAAGTATAGGCGCTAAATCATCAATAGCCAGCCGGCAACGGCCAGGCTGGCGCCAGCAGAGTGAGTGCCCACGGATACCCTGTCTCGTTGTAACTTGCAAAGGGTGAACGATAAGCCTCGCATTGCAGCCGAGGCTCTGAAATGCGCGACGTATACCAGCGCAACGCACACATATTGAGCATGACGCAGCGAAAAGCCTGATACTTCTTCGGAGTAGAGGCGCGTCCGGTGATACGGAGTCACGTTCCATTGGAACGCCTGGGCCGTTGCTTCCGCTGTACTGGCACGTTACGCGATCACGGCTTCCTGGGATACCCAGTATTTCTTGCTTCAGACACTAGCTAAGCGGCGCCACCAGATTAAAAGCATCACGTTTGAGCAATGTAGCCGCCACTCCCATGGGGTACCCAATATTTCTTGCTTCAGTCAATAGATGGCGCCAAACCAAACAGCATTGCAGGTTGCCTATAATAGCACTCATTCCGCATACCTTCAAAAATTTTGCCGGTCTTTTCTCCACGTAAAAAGTCCTACTTTAGAAAACCCCTACGCCCACACCCTTTGTCCAGTGTCCAAAAACGCAGTCGCCGAAAAAACGCTGCTTACCTTAACTTTATATAAAACAGATAACGCATAAATAACGTGCGTTACTTTTTGATCGGTAAAGGTAACGGTAACGTGTTTCTTTTATTTTGAGATAACGTAGGTCGGTAACGCGTTTATTTTATTTGCAAGTAACGAGTAACGTATTTCGTTACTTTTTTCTCGTAACGCCAACAACACAGGGAATAGCACGGCAAACCGCTTCGGACAAGCTTGCACCTCAACTGACTGAATTTGAAAATCTCCAAAAAGAACAAAACAAAACAAGCAGCCCTCCTCCCTTGCCCGCCCTTTCATTAACCCCAAGAAATCCCCACACACTCTCTCCTTGGCGAGCGAGGAGGGTGGGGTATCCTTGGTAGTGCCCTGTCCAGTTTGTGTGGTTTGCACAAGTACACCCCTTCCGTTCCCGTCGATTCCTTTCGTAGACGAGGACACGTATGATAGGCACTCAGCACATCGTTTGAGCCGATCCACGTATATCTGACCGGAAAAGGGTGTAGGCACGCTTGATACTTCCACGTTCACCTTTTTTAATTTCTTATAGTGTGATGTTTTGCTTCTTGTGCTTCGAGCTGTGGTACGCAAACAAACTCGGTCACCTATCGCCTCTTTTTGCCTCCACAGTGACCCGTACGTGCGGACAGACGATAACTTTCAACAACAGCTACTTCGTGGACCCAACCTGGATCGGTGGCACTGTTCCGAATGGAGGACACTGTAGCGTGGTGGTGCGTAGGGGACACACGTCCGGGTGTGTCAGCACAAGCTGGACCTGGAACGCTTCGACATCGTGGGGCCGGACGTCTTCGGCCATTCGGGCGGATGCACTCACGACAGCTTTGCCGTCACCGGCCAGGACAGCAACGGCGCCGTCCCAGTCGTCTGCGGTGTGAACCATGGCCAGCACAGTAGCAGCGGATACTAAAGTTGGCGCAAATGCGGGTCTGTTCGTAGGCATCGTTCAGTTTTAATTTGAGACAACAGGTCTAGGTTCCTGGAACATGTCTCCAACTGGTGTGCTTATTATGGCTTCAAAAGTGGTCCCTCGATTTCCGACTAACGTCGTAGAAGGGTCATGCTGTTGCTTGACGCAATCCTGGCGATGGCACAGCATAGGAGGGCATGCCGCAGACGCCTTTTTTGCTGTTGGTCAATCTACAACCAATCGGTAAGTGGAAAGTAGTATCACTGAATACTACCCTATTTTTAGCTATTCAGTGACTCTAACCTATTCCTATAACCTATAAATGTTTCAGTGACTCTAACAAAAACCAATGCAGGCACGAGGTGAGACGCCGTGACTGCGGTTACCCTCGCGTTCGATCACCCTATTGCTAGTATTTTTCTTTAAAAAAAAGATAGAAACGTTAGGGTTGCAGCGTCCGACGGCATAACACGCCGGCTCTCCTGACGCAAGTTGTTGGCACTTCGGAACGACTTTCAAAATTAAAATAAGTTTTGTTCACAGAACCGACGGGTGGTGCAGTTGCCCGAAAGGCCGACACAAAATATATAGGCATGCCTGACGAGAGAGTCGACAGCCCCCCTCCCCGGTCACATCATTCAGCAAGCCCAGATAAAGAGAACGTTCAATACAATAACGAAAAGAAAAACGCATGACCGGGACTAACCAAACATCTAAAATGTACACCAGCAATAAACAAAAATGCCGCATAAAGAGGACGAAACCAATGAAAATGAAAACCAGACAGTCATCCTGAAACGACAAAACAACGTATCTGTCACGTACGCGCCTGCCGATTGACTCCCACCTGTCTTACCAGGATCGAGAGGGGCGTCTCTGTTGGCAATCAATGGACCACTGGCGGGTCTTAGCGCGCGTGAGGCTCGCTGTGACGTCTCCTCGATGGATCGCTGCAGAACTCTTACCTAAACTCTATTTAATCTTGTAAACGTTACTCAAAAAACTAATCGATTACAACCACTTTAGGTTGAAAAGTAATTAATTAGATTACTTGAGCACTTGGAAAAGGAAAGTAATTTGCCGTTACTCGGAAAAAATAACCGCTACTTTTCGATGACTTCAGATTTTCTAATCGGCATATTTTCCAGTCGTCTTGAAACACTTTGTACTGTTTATTATCAAATCAAAATTGCGGAATTACAAACTTCTATGAATGGATAGATGTCAATGGCTATAACATTGGTAACGGGCGGTTCTTGCACCACCTAGCCTAAATCTTCTCAATACACCATCGTTGCTAGACCGTCCTCCCGTCGGAGGCTTGGAAAGACAGCGTCATTCGAAAGGAGAAGGGTAAAGTGTGACGGTTACAAGCAATTTGAGTACTTTTAAAATAATCAAATTACTCTTGCGATTACTTTCTGATAAAAGTAATTAAATGATTACAAAATTATCCAAATTGTAAGCGATTAAAAGTGATCTGACTACTTGCAAGGCATGCGGAGGGCAAGTTCGTCTGCTTCTTGCGCAGGGGGTAGCGGTGACGTCAGAACGCCGAGTCCTGATTGGCTGATCGCGACCCCTATCTGAGCGTCGTCTGCTCCTTTGCAACGTCGTCTGCTCGCAACGTCGTCTGCGTCTGTCTTACCTTTCCTGCGACTTTCGGAAGTGCAGAGGCCAGATTTCACGAAACGATCTTACGCCAAAAATATGCGTAAGACAAAACGTAAAAACAAATTCGTATTCACGAAACGAAATTATCGTAAGTTTTGCGCAGGTTACGACGGAATCCTACGACAGCTCCGAAGCTGTGTTACGCACTTCTTACGATCAAATCAGCATGGCCGACAGCGTCGCTCAGTTACTTGGTCGCGACGACCAACGGACGTTTATTTTTCTACATGCTCTTCTCACGCGTCGCGACTACAAGCAGCAAGAAAAAAAGTAAAAAGTACTTGAAATAAACCACGACGAACAAGAACGCTGGATCCACAAACACCCGGGAAATGCTCCAACGGCCACGATTCCACCGACCCCGACCAAGAGAGCTCGGCAGATAGGCCTAGCAGGCACTCGGACTCGGCACAACGGTGCTCCGACGGTTCTTGGCCAAGACCGTCTGCCCACGACCGGGCAGACGGTCTTGGCATGGACCGTCTGCCCGGTGAATGGAATATGCCCGCGCGACCCTTGTGAACACTTCCCGTATTATACTTTGATCGCTGACCTGAATTTTAGAATAAGAGGTCAATCTCTTCCTCTTGTCATCTCCTTGTTTTTCGAGGCAGCGGTGATTCTCGCCGGTGAAAAAGCGGTGAATCTCCGACAGACGCAGGAAAGGTAAAGCAGCCATCGCTTTGACTAGCAGACGTAAAGCAGACGACGTTAACTGCGCCAACCCGCCGACGCCGCTAAAGAGTGAGGAGTCTCGCCGCACACGAAAGGAGGGAAAACGTATTTGGGAGGGAACTTGCGGACACTAACCACCCTCACTCTCGGTTCTTAGCAAACAAACCTCGGCGCCTCAGGACACCTCGCCAGTGAGCACTTTGATTTCTCTCCTTCATGCGCGTCTGCTAGTTTTTAGACAAAAACAACGCACCGCTCGAGTTATTTCGTCTGCCCTCTCTGAAAGGCGAAGTCGAGCTCGCTCGTAAAGACCTGCACTTCCGAAAGTCGCCGGAAAGGTAAGAAAGACCCAGACGACGTTGCGAGCAGACGACGTTGCAAAGGAGCAGACGACGCTCAGATAGGGGGTCGCGATCAGCCAATCAGGGCTCGGCGTTCTGACGCCACCGCTACTTCCTTTCTCATGCGCAGAAGACGAAAATGAGCCCACTTGCGAGGCGTATACCCCTACAAGTCTGCCCCTATCCTTCGCATCATCAAGCGCTCCGGGCAACCCCGAGCTGCTGCGGGCCCGCACACCACGCCACCTTCTCGTTTCTCCCAGATTCGATTAAGGCATTTCTTTTAGCGCCCTTGAATGTACGCTCAGCCATTACGGATGACCGGGAAGACTGCGCGCTTATGTGCCGGGCGTTTTTGCGAGCTCGGGCCTTGCACATGTTACCGAGTCTGTGTTTTAGATTGCTATGCATAGACCATTTTATCGTGGGCAGCGCCATCTCTATGGCGTTAGGCTCAACGGAAGTGCTGAACTGGGCGAAAGCTCTGCTTTGAAGCCGCTGATGTATTGGGTGCGGTAAAACGCTAGTAATATTTGCCAGGCAGTGGGGCTTGTGTGTTGCTGGATTGGAGGTGAAATTGGAGGTGAGTACTCAAGACTGCTGCATCAGTTAACAGCAATAAATGTGTGGTTCTCTCGACGATTTCAGTGGTTGTAAATGCAGTACATCGAGAAAGATTTTTTTTTGTGTGTGTGTTTACCACAACTTGGAAAGGAAGACGCGCAAATTAAGATCATTGTGGATATGAACGTTGACAGCTTCGGCCTGTTAGGCACGGATGTTCACACGCGTAAAAGATATAATTGAGAATACCGTGTCAACGGTTGCGTCTTTTGTCGAAAACTAAATACAGCAACGTCGAAATAGGCCTATTGCAAGCGTGGGTTTACCAGCAGTTCAGCATTTTGCGGCATTCGAAGTAGATGTTGAATACCACCTACGTTGCACACTAATGTAATGGTTCTCTGCTGTTGTGGAGGAGATCGCAATTTAAGGAACCCAATAAGGAACCCCACGCTCGGTAACGGGAATGAGCCTTCAGCCACTAAACAGCAATTTAAGAACCGCATGCTCAGGAACAAATTGTGCTCAGGACCAAGCGGCTGCACCTAGCTTGTTATTTGCAAACGTCATCGCGGAACTGTGACCTGCAACGAATACCACGAGGAACTTCACAGACTGAAACAGCGAATCTCGAAGGAAGTTGTACGTAACTCATGTTGAACGACAGGACAGCATCAAACTCGGAGCGCGCTCCAGTCACGAAATGCTGCAAACACACTCGAGAACTTGGTAAAGGGCTAAAGTCCTTTTTGTTTATTGAAGCAAACCACTGCCGTCGGTGCTCCGGGTCATGTGGGAAGCGACGAAACTTGAAAGCATTGTAGCCGCACTCGCCTTGCCGGATTCCGAGAGCGGTACCGGTCCCCTGATATTATTTTACTCTTTCGCTGGTCGTTCGCAGAACCTACGTCTGAACTATGGTGGCCTGATGACCGGGTGGGGCTTATCATCGATTCCAGTAGCTTTAATTAAATATAGAGAAGAAAAACGGAGCGGAGACTGCGGGCGAAGCAAGCGACTGTCATGCATCGCATGCACCCAAGGCGCACATCGGCGGGCTTTCCACGCTTCTCTCAGCTCAGAAGGGAGGAAAGAAGCCAGTAGCCGTGTACAAATTCTTCCTCGCCCTCTTTCAGTGAAACTGTCAATACACCTTTCCAGAAAACGCTCCTAGGCTGCCGCCATGTTGCGGATGATGATACAGCTGGTGCCAATCTCACGCCCCCTATCAGCTAGTAATTTTCTGCCCCTCTTTTCGACTGTGGAAACCTGCTCAGCGCGAATCTCCACCTATGTTTTGTTATTTTGCATTCCAAGTTTTCCGTCCTCTTTTGAAAGTTTTCAGTTTGTTTTTCTTATACATGATGCGTGAACTTTTTGGGTTATCTTTCACTGGGATAAATAAGGCTGACAAGTGCCTGCCATTCAGTTGTGTTTGCTCGGCGTTCACGAGAAACGAAGGAAGGGAAGGACGTCGAACGGCCCTCAACTCGTTTTGCAAACAATGGCAGCTGTTCTCCACAACCCCCGATATGATCCGCGTAGATTCCTTTCCACTCGTCGTCAAAAATAGTTGTTCGGGTTGGGGTGGGAAATGGGTCAGACCAGTCCATCAATAGTCAGCCGCGTCTGTTCGTTTGCCTTGGTGCTGGTGTGAAAAATGGAAGCTGTCACCAAAACGTGCCCCAAAACGGAGTCCTTTTTTTTTAAAGAGGTGACTGTCGTCGACACTGCAGTGCTGTGTTATTTGAGATCTTTCTCAAATAAATCATCTTCGAATAAAGCTGCACCATGTGGTATGTACAATATATTGTTCGAATGATAAACTGTACGGTCGAGTCCTGTCCATCAGTAAACACTTTATTTGTGCGCGAGAAATATGCATGCCTTTCGGCTATCGTCTGTTGTAAATTATTTTTGACAGCTAAGCGCTTTGTCGTTCGACACGCGGCTGAGCGGGCGTCGCCAACAAAACTTATGGCTAGAAAAAAAAAAACTCCAGTCGCATTTGTCCTTTCGCGCGCATAACAAAAAGAACAAACATTTACAGTTTTTTTTTAATGTGGTTCAATGTTTTTTTATATGTACCCGGGAAAATACATACATCATGAAATGCAGAAAACACCGGGGAAAAAACCAGAATTTAGCCGCCAGCAGTGTCGGAAACTGCGTCTACGCAGGCTCCGTCTCTCGAAATCCCAGTCCACTCGGTTTGCGTTAGCAGGGACGCCAGTAAGAAACTGCCCTCAAATTCAATAAGTAGGCTTGAATGCGATTTTCTCGGGTTTTGTCTCGGGGTTGAGTGCTTTTGGACGGTGTTTACAGTCTGATTTGTTATTGGTTGCTGTTTTTGTTTCCTGGGAGTGGTGGGCCAGCAGACGCACTCGCGTACGGGTTTCTGTCTTTTTGTTTTGTCTCGCACAAACCCTTGGATAACGCTTCAAGGGTGTAAATGAAGATTATGGTTATGATACATCCATCTAATCAAAGTTATACCTACATAAACACGGCACAAAAAATAAGACCAAGCAATAAATTGAACAAAACAAAATCACAGCAGCTGCAAGTTGCAATTGTTCACCCATACAGCAAAGAGATAAAATAATTTTCCTCGGAGTTTGCAAAAAGAAAACAAAAAAACATAACAGTCGAAGAAGCGCTTTAGACGTAAGGCCAATTACAGTAACTTAGAGTTTTACTTGGAACAACCGGGCCCTGCCCTGTTGTTCCAAGTTGTTGTTCATTGAGCTGTTCATTCAGCTGATCGATGTTCATTGAGCTTAAAGTGTCGCCGCAACGATTTTTTTACTTTGGCCGATTAACTGCTGAAATTAATCAGTGTCATCCATGGAACGAAGAACAGAAAACCGTATTATCTTGAAAGCGCTAGTTTTTATTTTAAAGAAATGAAACAAATCGAAACACGTCACCAC
>JAZHYW010015191.1:0-13058 GCA_037355805.1 Ixodes ricinus
GTTATCAATAGAGTGACATAGATCTGCATAACTATTTTACAGCATGCAGTTGTATCTTTTTAACTCTACACTAAGGCGGAAGACGTGCTGACATCGCTCAAACTGACGGACGTTGAAAAAGTTAACTACGATGCCGTGATGCGAGCATTCGTGAAAAACTTCCTGCTGCGTACGAACGTTATCTACGAACGGGCCAAGTTCCATAGGCATAAACAAGAGGCAAACGAAACTGCTGACGACTTTGTCGAGGACTTCTACAAGATGACAGAGACGTGCGACTACAGGAACTAGAAAGAAGAGGTAATAAGGAATAAACTCGTTGTGAGACTCAACAATGTCATGTTGAGTGAAAATTTCCAGCTCAACGCAGACCTGACATTATAAAAACCGCCATCGCCCCGGAGCGCAATTCAGAGACAGTGAAGCAGCAGCTAAAGAAACTGCGACCACTATACGCAGTAAGCGCGACCGTCGGCGTGGGCCACACTTCTGCGTGGCGTGTCTAAAGCAACAAGAAGTGACCATTTCCCACCCGTGAACTGTACCAAGGAGTTCTCTGCCCATGCACCTGGTGCGGCTCTACTACTCGTCCACAATCGCGCGCCAAGTGCCCAGCAGCTGACAACATTGGCAATGGGTATGGCAAGAAAGGACATTTTACGTTGCTCTGCCTGTCAGCGAAAAAGAACCACTCAAATACACAAAGCCATGTTGCACCTCGAGGAGGTCTACTCTCCTCGTAGATTCCTAAAGTTGAAGGCGCTGCTGGCAAATGCTGACCAGAGTCTGGTGCAGACTAAATTCCTCTGATAAAATTCACGTTTACAAGTACCGCCAACCATTGTTGTGGAAACGCGCAAGACACGCGCCAGGAGCGGGTGCTCCGCTGCCATTCGCTTCCAAGCGCCGCTCATTTCAGTGCTGCGCCGACAACTGCTTCCAAGGGCCGCTCGAGACACGGGCCTCGTGCACTGGCGCACTTGACGGTACTTACAAGACAAACGCAAACACATCGAAGGGCTTTAGTCCAGACAAATAAAGGGGGATCGGTGGCCGAGTCAACGTTACTGGAGCTTGCTCCAGTAACGTTGGCCGAGTGAGCTAGCGCACACCAGCTAGGAGCACGTGGAGCGAAATCTCGCGCTGCAGAATCCAGGGATCCTGGGTTCAATCCCCACCCCTGCCTGTTTCGATCTGGATGAGCATCGTTGCGTGCGGTCGTGTATCACTACTGCATGGTACCGGTTAAATACTCCAGGCTAGCGGCTGTACTGCACTGGCTATATTGCTCGTCTACAGCTGAGAGACAAGTCGCCAGTTGAGGCAGACTAACTTCAAGCAGTATAAACACACACACAATCACAAATGAAGCACGCTCACCAAGGTATCTTTGACAAGCTTGCTGTAACTCGGTGCTTTTGAAGTAAGCACGAGCGATTGTAAGCCTGTCAAAGATACATTGGAGTGCGTGATTCATTCGGTGCTGGTGTTGGTTGTTTCTATTAGTAACTCTCGTTGGACTTGGGCTTGAGCATAGCGATCCTGCAACTGCCCAGAGCGGTAGTACAACCGGGAGCTCGAACTATTGCTTCGAAGCATGCTCTATCATAATCATCATCGTAAACTTTAATATTCGAAAAGTGAAAGGACCTTGCGGTCCCTGGTCGGTGCCTTTAGTATTGCAGGGCTCAGTTGGCCATCCAGATTCGGCGGGCTCACTCAACCAGTCGCTGCTGGTCCCCGAGCTTTGTGCCGGATAGGGCCGCCTCCCAGGAGGAAAATGTAGGAGAAGGAAGGGGAGTGATACCTTCACTGGGGGTGGGGGGAGAATACCCAGATGGAGTGGTACATGTTGGTGCAACCTGTACCAGGAGCAGTACAACGTGGCCGCGTTAGGTAAAGCCTGGGAAAAATTGCGCCATTCATTCTTGTGGAAATGCTCGAGACACGTGACGCGCGCCACTTCTGGGAAGAACATGGCGTCTCAAATCTATAGCTCAGTGCTCCGCTGTGTCGCCATGATCTTCCCGAGGCCTGCACGTGGCCCGCGCCTCTTGCATCAACGCACCTTGCGCTGCTTTTACAACATGAAGGGGCTTTAGCGGTAGGCAGCGGTAACGATCTTCCAAAGGCTCATAAGCAGTTGTGTTTGAGAGCGTTTGTGTGTGTTTGACTTCGTTGCAGCTGCGAAAAACCAGGACATCCCTGCTTCGTATGTCGCGTACCAAGATACTCTTCCACGCTTCATACGAAGCATAGATGTGCAGGTAACTCGCTTTCGTTTCTTGGCGCAGCACAGTCAGACGCACTAAAACGCAACTGTGTGCATGGGCATTCAAACACCCTATTATGCATTTGCTTGCACTTGCAAGCATCGGTGTTTCCCCGGTGTCATCAAGGAACGTGACTGCTTTCACTGATGTAACGCATAAAACCAAAATATTCGTTTGTAGGAAGGTATGTTTTTATTTGTGCTCGTAAGAGCAGGTGCCACAGAGAGGCATGTAGCCCGTACAATCAATGCCGGAGAGGCCCGCATAGGGGGTGATAATGATAATACAGTGCGATATAATGTGGGGCACTGATAATGTACTGTGAGGCATCACGAAGGAGGGGTCTAAGTTGATCGCAGGTGTGTGGCAGCTTCGCGACAAAGTTGCGGAACCTCGGGTCGGTCACTAATGGGCACGTTAGTTATTCTTTTTTGCAACGTTCAAAAAGTGCCAACCAACAGAGCCATCAATTGTAATTTTGTTGTGTGTATGTTTATACAGCGGGAAGTTAGTCAGCCCCGAGGGCGTCTGGTGTCTTCGTTAGAGATGAAAGCCACTGCTTGTCTGACGTCTTTAACGCGTCTGACGTTAAATTTAACGTGCATCACGTAATGGTGATACATGACAGCACACCGGTACGATGCTCATCCAGATTGAAATGGACAGAGGCGGGAGATAGAATCTACGATCAGTGAGCCTTACAGCGCAAGCTTTCGCTGCACGTGCTACCGATCCCCGAGCCCCCGAGCAAACAGACATCGCAGTCGAATTCGAGCTCACGAGAAAAACAGCAACAACAATAAAATCTCCGGTTTGAGGCGTTTAGTACTTGTGTCGCCATCTCGTTTAACACATTGGAAATAAAATTAGCAGGGTAATTTTATTTACACAAATACGCAAATACAACATTATTTTGTTGTCTCGTCGTGGTTTTAAAATTAAGACTAGAGGCACCCCTAGTGCATACGGCCAAGCGTTTTGGCCCGTTTGTCCTCTAAATATTTGTATTTTCAAAAATGCTTCAAAACGCGCTCAAAACAGTCAAAACGGTCATATTTCAGGATTTTATTAAAAATCACCAGCGCTCTAAAAGAAAAATCTAAGGGCCGTACAACCTTCATTACATTATCATAAGTAACCCCCAAAAGAACGAATACTCTCGTGCATTCCTGAAACTCAGGTTTGTGTAGCGAAATTTGCCCATTGAGTGACGAGCGGTTGAATCCTTAAATGAACTCATTAGAAACCGTTTCTGAGCTGTTAAGTACACTGTGCGCGAATACTCTGGATTTAGCTCTGCTATACTACAAGTGAAATTATTTTACCTCCAACTCAATATACATAAACAGATCCTTCATATTCTTAAGGCATCCCGAGGAAAACTTTATTTACAACAACAATCTTCGCTCCTACTGGCAGACGCAACCTGCAGGAATCTGATATCTTTGTTCCAACGCGGCAGGATTTAACTTAAGGTACTTGGTACGTTGCCGGGGTTCTGTCGTGGCGACTTCAGTCGAGTTCGTGAACGAACTGCATCTACGTTCACACTGCCTGATTGCGCCTATCTTAATCAAGGTGTCTTTTATTTGCTCGAGGATGTCATACTTATAGAACGGAAGCGAGTACGCTTTAGGTTTTGTATTATGTCCTGACTCACCTGAGTTGGAAAGAAAGCTTTTTCTTTTTCGGCACATCAGTGAAATGTGGCCTGGTCGATGACAGATGTAACATATGATTGGTTTTCGTGATTCACAACCCCTGGTAGCCGTCTGCTTGATGTTAGTATCCTCAATTTGTGTGTTTTGGAGCTTTGCCAATTTACGTTTCGACTTTCTTTTCTTCTTACTTTTGGACTTACTACATTCGGTTTTCGGGTTTTCTGCTACAGAAAGCTTATCGTCGTCGCTCAGCTGGTGTCGCAACTCGTATGCGTCGGCAAGCTCCGCAGCTTTCTCAGCAGTCGTCACATCTGGTTTGTATTTAACCCAATCCATCACAGATAGTGGAATACTCCGGAAAAACTGTTCTAGGCAAAGCATCTCTATCACTTTATCGTGATCTCCAAAGACCTCTGAGCTTTTCAGCCATTCCACCATGTTGGCTCGCAACGTGTATGCGAAGTCAGCATAGGACTGGCTTGGCTCTTTCTTTCCATTCCTGAACTTCTGGTGGTAGGCCTCCGCGGACAACTTGTATCTTTTAAGTAGGCTCGCCTTCACACAGTCATAGTCTGAAAATTGCTCATTTGTGAGTCTAGCCATTACTTCTGCAACTTTGCAAGGCAACAGTGCCAGAAGTCGAAATGGCCATGACTCCTTTGGAAAGGACATGCGTTGACAAACTCGCTCAAAATTAACTAGAAACAAGCCGATGTCGTTTTCAATCTTAAATGGCTGCATTAACTCGCTCATCTGAAAAGTTTCTCTTCCAGTGTTAAAAGTATTAGTGTTACCGCTCAAAACTCCGCGCTCAAGTTCTGACCTTCTGAGCGCTAGCTCTTCTCGTCTAAGGTTCACTTGCTTATCTTGTTCTGCGGCCTCACGAGCCGCCTGCCTTTCTTTCTCTCTTCGTTGTTCTTGTTCGTCGGCCTCTCGAGCCGCTTCCTTTTCTTTTTCTCAGCAATGCTATTCCAGACGTCCTGGATTTCATCTTCAGGGATTGTTTTCTCTATCTCTGCGATTAGATGACCTTTTCTGACCGCTTTGGGAATATCAATTCCTAGTGCTCTGCTCAACTCCAATAGCTCTTCCTTTCTTAGTTTCAAAAGATCCATCTCAACTTTGGAGGTCAGAAAACTAGTACTGTAATAGTCTATCAGAACTCTATCTACCTAACTTTTCAAATTACCAAAAAATACGTATACTTCAAGACAAACTCTGCATAAAACCTGCGCTCTAAGCGTCTTATGGTACACTACACTCAAAATAACACGCAAACTTCGACAAAATCTTTCCCAGAAACCTTTTCCAATGTTGAGCACACCTTTGGCTCAAAGGAATCCTACAGTAAACTCAAAGGAATCCTACGGGAAACTCACAACAGGGCAAAACAAGGCCCGCATCTAAAGTAATATTTAAATTGCATTTAAATTTCCCTTGCATGCCGGACTGCTTATTTCCTTAAGAGTAGTCACGGAAGCTACCAGGCTGCACAAAATTCGCAGCTTGCGTCAAAACAATTTTCTTAAGAACTGGCTCTGCTTCAGAACCAAACAGTCAGTCGTTGAGAAGCGTTCCACCTCATTGAGATCTGTTTCGAAAACTTCGCCTTGCGGGCGTTACAACCTCTCAAATTCCGAGAACAAAGCACACTTTCGCTAGACCTCGGAACGATCATGAAGACTCAACAGCTCCCCGAAATTCGAGCCCAATACCCGCGAAACCCGGCCGCCCGATCTCTGCCCTTCCGCCCGTCCTACCAGCCAGATGTCAGCGACGTCGTTCCGATGTCCGCAGAAGGACCAGGCACCGCTGACGGCTGAACCTTGGGCCGTGCTCAGGCGCTGGCTCAGGGCGCTCAGGGACGTTCGACGCCGGCTGACACCTCTTCTTCCTCAGCTGGAGTGTGGCCGCTGCGCTCATCCGGGCCAGGAAGGATCCCACCGCTGCCACCAGTTGTTAAGGGCTGGAGGACGGACAGGCTGGAGACCGGGTTAGGGCTATAAGGTGACGATGTTTTAATGGGACATGAGATGATGGTAGCGTTTGATGGTAGGTCCCATTCCGTCTCCGCCGCGCGTGTCCGCGGGTCCCCTTTATAGCCCCGGTGACGTGACGATGTTGCGTCACCGGCGGGATCCTGGTGATTGGTGGTGGCTGCTGGCTTCGATGAAGATGAGGTACAGCAGCCACTCTCATTGGCCCGGAGGTTTATGTCGCCGCAGCAGCAGCTTCTCTTGATGTTGGAGAAAGAGGAAGACGAAGACCCGTTGATGTTGGTAACTTCAGCTGATGTTCGAAAGCCTTGGTTCCGGGTCTTCGAGAGGGTCTCTGCCGAGCGATGGTGTTGCGTACCGTCCCTGTAAGTGTGCCCTAGATGGAGCACGGCCTCGCCGGGGCTTGGAACGTAACAACGCGCCTATCATGTCGATCATCTACTGATCTTCATGGGCAACAACATCATAGCGCCAGCAGAAAGAAAAATACGACCACCAACATTCCAGGCATTGGCATCAGCGACGGCTAACTGTGCACTTGCCCTAACGCTGAACTACGTACTCGCAGATATCCTCTGCTGCGGCATTGGTTGTCCCACTGGACGACGAGCAGGACCGCTGCATCATCTTGGAAGCCCGCATGTCATATGCCCTGCCACGTGCCACTACGTGTCTTTCATGTCGACCATGTATTGATTCTTCACGGGCAGCTACATCATAGCGCCAGCATAAAAGGAGACTATAGTTCGTTTCAGCTTGGGTCCGGACGCAGCCGACGCTACAAGCACGAGCGTGCGGCCCTGAACAGTGCCTGTACTGCACGAGCGCGCGTGCATGGCAGGGATGCTGGAAGCCCAGGGCTCGCGCTTGAAGCATCGGCTGCGTCTGGACCCAAGCTGAAAACGAAGTATACCACCAACATTCCGGCCATTGGCATCAGTGACGGCCAACTGTGCACTTGCCCTAACGCTGAACTACGTACTCGCAAATGCTGCGTGCTGTGGCATAGCTTGTCTCACCGGACGATGAGCAGGACCGCTGCATCATTTTGGAAGCCCACTCGTCATCTGCTGTGCCACGTGCCACTATGCGCCTATCATGTCGACCTCCTACTGATCTTCACGGGCAACAACATCATAGCGCCACCATAAAAAAGACGACCACCAACATTCCGGCCATTGACTCTCTGCGACGGCCAACTGTGCACTCGCCCCAACACTGAACTACAAATTCGCAGATATTCCGTGCTGTTGCATTGCTTGTCACACCGGAGGACGAGCGAGACCCCTGCATCATCTTGGAAATCCACTCGTCATTTGCTCTACCACGTGCCACTACGCGCCTATGATGTCGACCATCTACTGATCTTCACGGGCAACTACATCATAGCGCCAACATAAAGAAAAGACGACCACCGACATTCCGTTCTTTGACATCAGCGACGGCCATCTGTACACTTGCTCTAACGCTGAACAACGTACTCTGCAGATATTCCGTGCTGTGGCATTGCTTGTCACACCGGAGGGCGAGCAGGACCACTGCATCATTTTGGAAGCCCCACTCGTCATCTGCTCTGCCACGCGCCACTACGCGCCCATCATGTCGACCATCTGCTGATCTTCACGGGCAACAACATCATAGCGGCAGCATAAAAGAAGACGACCACCGAACATTCCGGCCATTTACTCCAGTGACGGCCATTTGTGCACTTGCCCTAACGCTGAACTACATACTCGCAGATATCCCGTGCTGTGGCATTGCTTGTCCCACCTGACGACGAGCAGGACCGCTGCATCATCTTGGAAGCCCACTCCTCATCTGCTCTGCCACGTGCCACTACGCGCCTATCATGTCGACCATCTACTGATCTTCACGGGCAACAACTTCATAGCGCCAGCATAAAAGAAGACGACCACCAACATTCCGGGCATCGGCATCAGCGACGGCCAACTGTGCACATGCCCTAACGCTGAACTACGTACTCGCAGACATCCCGTGCTGTGGCATTGCTTGTCCCACCGGATGACGAGCAGGACCACTGCATCATCTTGGAAGCCCACTCGTCATCTGCTCTGCCTCGTGCCACTACGCGCCTATCATGTCGACCATCTACTGATCTTCACGGGCAACAGCTTCATAGCGCTAGCATAAAAGAAGACGACCACCAACATTCCGGGCATCGACATCAGCGACGGCCAACTGTGCACTTGCCCTAACGCTGAACTACGTACTCGCAGATATCCCGTGCTGTGGCATTGCGTGTCACACCGGAGGACGAGCAGGACCGCTGCATCATCTTGGAAGCCCACTCGTCATCTGCTCTGCCACGTGCCACTATCGCGCCAATCTTGTCGACCATCTACTGATCTTCACGGGCAACAACATCATAGCACCAGCATAAAAGAAGCCGACCACCTTCATTCCGGGCATTGACCTCAACAACGGCCCAACTGTGCACTTGCCCTAACGCTGAACTACGTACTCGCACATATCCCGTGCTGTGGCCTCGCTTGTCACACCGGATGACGAGCAGGACCAGCTGCATCATCTTAGAAGCCCAGTTGTCATCTGCTCTGCCACGTGCCACTACGCGCCTATTGTAACGGCAGAGCCAGCAACATGGCTGGCAACTCACCCACCCCATTTAGGATTGATGGCGCGAGCGCCCGAGCCACCATTCAAGGTTCGACGTGCGTTTGGTTATGAGGTGGACGGCGCACGCGTCGTAGTGTCCTTTACTAGAGTCCGCGGGCGCACAGTAACCCTCATTAGGGCTGAGGGCTCATGTCGACCTTCTACTGATCTTCACGGGCAACAACATCATAGCGCCAGCATAAAAGAAGACGACCACCAACATTCCGGGCATTGGCATCAGCGACGGCCAACTGTGCACTTGCCCTAACGCTGAACTACGTACTCGCAGATATCCCGTGCTGCTGGCATTGCTTGTCACACCGGAAGACGAGCAGGACCGCTGCATCATCTTGGAGGCCGACTCACTCATCTGCTCTGCCACGTGCCACTACGCGCCTATCATGTCGACCATCTACTGATCTTCAGTGGCAACAACATCATAGCGCCAGCATAAAAGAAGACGACCACCAACATTCCGGGCATTGACATCAGCGACGGCCAACTGTGCACTTGCCCTAACGCTGAACTACGTACTCGCAGATATCCCGTGCTGTGGCATTGCTTGTCCCACCGGACGACGAGCAGGACCGCTGCATCATCTTGGAAGCCCACTCGTCATCTGCTCTGCCACGTGCCACTACGCGCCTATCATGTCGACCATCTACTGATCTTCACGGGCAACAACATCATAGCGCCAGCATAAAAGAAGACGACCACCAACATTCCGGGCATTGGCATCAGCGACGGCCAACTGTGCACTTGCCCTAACGCTGAACTACGTACTCGCATATATTCCGTGCTGTGGCATTGCTTGTCACACCGGACGACGAGCAGGACCGCTGTATCATCTTGGAAGCCCACTCGTCATCTGCTCTTCCACGTGCCACCTACGCGCCTATCATGTCGACCATCTACTGATCCTCACGGGCAAAAAATCATAGCGCCAGCATAAAAGAAGACGACCACCAACATTCCGGGCATTAAGATCAGGAACGGTCAACTGTGCACTTGCCCTAACGCTGAACGACGTACTCGCAGATATCCCGTGCTGTGACATCGCTTGTCCTACCGGACGACGAGCAGGACCTCTAGCATCATCTTGGAAGCCCACTCGTCATGTGCTCTGCCACGTGCCACTACGCACCTGTCACGTCGACCATCCACTGATCTTCACGAGCAACAACATCATAGCACCAGCATAAAAGAAGACGACCACCAACATTCCGGGCATTTGCATCAGGGACGGCCAACTGTGCACTTGCCCTAACGCTGAACTACGTACTCGCATATATTCCGTGCTGTGGCATTGCTTGTCACACCGGACGACGAGCAGGACCGCTGTATCATCTTGGAAGCCCACTCGTCATCTGCTCTGCCACGTGCCACTACGCGCCTATCATGTCGACCATCTACTGATCTTCACGGGCAACAACATCATAGCGCCAGCATAAAAGAAGACGACCACCAACATTCCGGGCATTTGCATCAGCGACGGCCAACTGTGCACTTGCCCTAACGCTGAACTACGTACTCGCATATATTCCGTGCTGTGGCATTGCTTGTCACACCGGACGACGAGCAGGACCACTGTATCATCTTGGAAGCGCACACGTCATCTGCTCTGTCCACGTGCCACTACGCGCCTATCATGTCGACCATCTACTGATCTTCACGGGCAATGACATCATAGCGCCAGCATAAAAGATGACGATCACCTACAATCCGGGCATTGATGCATCAGCAGAGCGGTACAACATGTGCACTTGACCTAACGCGGAACTACGTACTCGCAGATGATCTCTGCTGTGGCATTGCTCGTCACACCGGAGGTACGGAGCAGGTTCACCACTGCTATCATCTTAGCGGAGCCACCACTCGTCATCTGCTAACTGCCAGCGTGACAACTGTCGCGCCTATCATGTAGCGGAAAATTTTCCCTGCTGAATCTTCACGGCAAAAACATCATTAGCGCCAGCATAAATTTAGATGAAACATTTCCCCGCTAACATTCTAGCGGAGACATTGATATCCATCAGCTAAATCTAGCGCGAAATTTTCCCGCTAAATCTAGCGGAAAGTTTTCCCCGCTAAATTTAGTGAAAATTTTTCCCCGCTAAATTTAGCGGAAACTTTTCCCCGCTAAATCTAGCGGAAAATTTTCCCCGCTAAATTTTGCGGGGACAATTTTCCCGCTAAATGTTGCGGGAAACATTTTCCCAGCTAAATTTAGCTGAAAATTTTCCGCAGCTAATTCTAGCGGAAATTTTCCCCGCTAAATTGAGCGGAAAATTTTCTCCGCCCCGCACCCCTCGAGGTCACGTGACCCCCAGGCCACGTGACCCCCCTCCCCTCCGCGCGTTCCCCTCCTCCTCAAGAGCTGCGCTCTAATTCGGCGTTGCAGGGAGTTGTAAACGGCTTTCATTTTTATCAACGAGAAATCCTGATAAACTGATCATCTTCAAGCGATTTCGGAACCACCTGACATCTGAGTTAGGAAATGCTAAGCAAGAGTATTATACGCAGCTCTTTTATAGAAATTCTTGAAAACGTCCAGAAATATTTTCGAAATTTCTAAATGTCATTTTACGCCGCAGAGGACAGCGTAATAATATAGGCGAACTTTAAGTCAATGGCTTAAATATATCGGGAACGTTGTGAGCAGAACACTTTAACACAGCTTTTGTAAATTTGAATCCACCAGCACATAATGTCAATGCTTTAAACTTTATTGAACACACAGTACACGTGATATTTTTGGACGCCGACTGATGAACACCAAGTATATAACGCGTTTGCGTTTCTCGGCAACAGCAGAAGCTGTGGTACAGATGACTTACAAGTTAGGTTTGTGAAATTTGGTATTAATAACATCACGCCTTGCTTGGTGCACATTTTTTAACCTTAACTTGTCATCGGGAACTTTTCCCCGTGAAATAAAATTAGCTAAAGTCTCTGTTATATTTAAAGGAGGAGAAAAATCTCCTAACAAACTACAGACCTGTCTCCATACTTCCAATATTTTCAAAAGGGCTTGAAACGATTATCTTAAAACGCCGAATTTATTTCCTTAATAAAAACATTCTGTGTTAGCGGATGGTCAATTTTGTTTCCGTAAAGGAAAGTCTACAGAATCTGCATTATTTAAAAAAAAATATTTTGAAAACATAAAAAATCGATTATTTACCCTTGGCATATTTATAGATTTTAGTAAGGCATTTTAGTAAGACAAAATTATATTAGATAAAATATACTGCTACGGTGTCCGTGGCGTACCCCTATCCCTTTTGCGCTCTTGTCCTGAGCAACGTGCGCAATGTGTTGTGGTCAATGGTCATACTTCGCCTTTTCTTAAAGGGGCACTGACACTCCAAAGCTCTTATTTTTTTATAGTCTAAAACAATGCAAGCTGTATTCAAACACGCAAAAAAACCGCAAAAAAAATATTTCGCGCTCGCGCTCGTTTTTTTATTTTTGGCGTTTTTCTTTCCCGCTTTTCACCTCCTCGCTTCTTTTGATTAGTGACGTCAAAAATCATGAAATTTAGAAGCTTTGTAGGCGACATTTATATAAGATTTAATAACAGCAATCGTAAAACATGTTTTTAACGCAATTGCGAACGCACTACGGCACTTCTTTTGAAATACGAAAAATCAGAGTCCGGTGTGATGTCGCTTCCTAGATTTGTATACTCCCTCGAAAAACTTGGCGGCGATCGAGCAGAGGATGATCGGTGAGTCGGGGAACCGGACTAAGAAACCGGTTTTTTCACGGTCCGCCGGCGCCCTTCTCTCCCGCTCCACACCTCCTCGCTTCGGGTCGCGGTGGCAACAGCGCTTTGCGTTGTAGCGTGGAGCGGAGATGCGAAAAAAGTCGACTCGCAGAAGAGCGCGAAATTTGACGTCACTGCACTGGCGCGGATTGCGCGGGAACTTCAAATTCGGCATTTGGAAATTGTTTTTTTTTACTTCACAAATACTGAATTTCTAAGTTTCGAATTGTGAGGGTAATGTTCCGGCATCGTATTCAATCGTTTCGGATAATAAAAAATAATATGATTTTGATATGTCAGTTCCTCTTTAAGGTTCAATGTGGTGTCCCTCAGGGTAGTATTCTTGGGCGTATGCTATTTAGTATATATATTAATGACATCGTCAACATCAATAAACAAATAAAATATAATATATGCTGACGACACAAGCCTATTTCTTGCTGAAACGAATGTTGAAAAATTAATAGCCGACGCAAATAATGTACTTGGCTAATTTTTTATATGGTCCAACAACAATGGCCATAAGATCATCATCATCATTATCATCATCGTAAACTCTATTAATCGAAAAGTGAAAGGACCTTGCGGTCTCTGGTCGGTGCCCTTAATCCAGCGTTCAGTTTGCCGCCCAGATTCGGCGGGCTCGCTCAACCAGTCGCTGATGGTCATCGAGCTCTGTGCCGGAAAGGGCTGCATCCCAGGAGGAAAAGGTGGGGGAAGGCAT
>JAZHYW010015192.1:0-50452 GCA_037355805.1 Ixodes ricinus
GGGAGAACAGACTGGCTCCCTGAACACTACAGCATATATGCGGACTGTTGCGAGTCGCTGAGTCGGAACCCCTGTGCTCAATGCCAGCGCATTTTGTGCGAATCAGCATAGCGATTTCGGCATCATCCTCTTTTTGGCTGGTATTTCACACACGTGTTTGAGTCTGAACCAGCCTGAACAGCGGGCGCGCGCCGTTCTCAACCGAGACGAAGCAGTCAAGCTTGTTTACGGGCAGCCCCTTTCGCGCCGGTATGCACACGCAGCAACCCCCTCGGAGCACAGGTGCGCCGTCGGCGCCGACGCACGCTGCCCGATCGATCAAGACGCGCGAGGATCCGCGCCAGGCGCCCATCTCTTCCCCCTCCACTAATAATCCCAGAGTCTAGGGGACCCGTCGCGATGACCCCTGTCGGACACTCAGCCGCCAGTATTAACTTCTTGTACGTGAATGCCAAGAATCATCGACTTCCAGCTAGTGAAATGTGCCCAATGAGCTTCCGGGAACCGGCAAGACGCGAAAAGGCTTCATTTTTTCTGCTGTCGCGGTCTTGCGCGAACTGGCGCTGCGGACAAGGACAGAGCCTCGGCTCGACCAATAGCACCTAGAGGACAAGGCCTGCGCATGACGTCATCGTTAGTGGATCTCCGACCCGCCCCAGGCGGCAAACAGGGTAAACACGCCGAAGGTTGTTGTGAAGCGCTAAAGTCGCACCGGCGGCGAGGCTGACGCATTCTAGGTGGCGCTGCATGGATCCACTATTAATGACGTTTGAGGGGAAGGGCCTTGTCCTCTAGGTGGTAATGGCTGGCAGACTCTCACCGTTTACCCGTTCTTACGAGACGCAAGAAGACGGCCTGAAAAGTTGCGGCGAACACTGTACGCTTTCGCCGACGCGCACGCCTCGCGTAATTTTCTTCTCGTTCCGCTTATGTACTTGTAGATGTTTGTGCGGCCCTTTCTCCCTCTCTCCTCTCTAAGCTCCTCGCGATTTATTTCCCGGATCTGGCAGTCAATCATCGCGTTGTTTTGGTATTGTTACGGCTCTCCGTCTTCCGTGGACAGAACGGCTCCTTATCTAATTTTTCTATTTTCTCGGAGTATCGCGTGGCAGTACGCTTTCTCTCACCGCTCCCTGAGCTTGGTGATTGATCGTATTGTTAGAATCTTGATTACATCGTAATTTTTCAGATAGTTCGAAAAAGAATATTGTTCTAAGTGAATGTATTTTATTATAAGCTATAGCTCCCAGATGTTAAAACACTGGAACATATCAAGGAAAAATGCGGGCCATGGACGCTTTTTTTATATTTTCTCCAAAATAATGATGTTTAGCTACTTTAAAGGGTTGTCTTCTCTTTTAATACACTTATTAGTTTAAGCGTGACTTCTATAGTTTTCTGTTCAGTGGCAAAAACAAAAAACTGCATAGAAATGTTTTCTTTTTTTCTGTGCTGACATTATGGTACGCTAGTTTTTAATAATGAGCATGGTGCAATAGCTCATGATGCTCCTCATGGATTGTAAAGTGGCAGTATATAGCCAAAAACTCTGTACATATTCTTTAATTTAATAAAGAAAAGTAAAGACGCTCATAAAGTCTCCTTTTCAGAAGTGCCTTAAAAGTTAGTGAACATTTGCAGAAACATAATTGAGATCTTGCAATTACAGATAGATATTGGCACTCTACATACTCTCAATATAATACATAAAAATGCATTATTAGAAGGTTCTAAGCACACAAATTGATGCTACAAACTGTAAAAACAACCCAAAGTTGCCAGAAAGATTGCATAAGAACATTCAAGAGATGTATATTTTTAAATATCGCCTGCAATTGCATGGAATATTGCCAGAACATGGGTATGGTGTTCAGAAAACATTCAGAGTCAATCAACCCGTCTCACACTCTAGGCTGAGGCTTTTCTTGCACCTCCTGCACCATGTGCCGTTAAAGTCCGACCTACAGAATCGCTCCTTTACCGGGGAAAAAAACGGTTCCCAGTTTCCTTCTCTATTCCTCTCGCCGTCTTTTCCCTTTCCACACAGGAGCGGATCTCTCAGAACTACTCCTCGGTAGAGAGGAGGAGGGTCTCCTCTTTCTCAAATGAAACGGAGGAATTGAGGAGAGCTTCTCTCTGCTTGTTGGTCGGCCTTTAAGGCCCGTTCACACACGTGCAACCGAGTACGTCCGGAGAGAGACAAGACCGGTTTTAAGCTCTACGACGTCTTAGGACCAGCTCAGCAGCAGCGCGCATCCGGTCCTAAGACGTCGCAAGAGGCTTAAGGCTCGTTCACACACTTGTAACCGAGAACGACCGAGAAGGATAAGACCGAGTTTTAAACGCCTGACGTCTTAGGACCGGGTGCGCTGTTGCGGAGCTGGTCCTAAGACGTCGTAAGAGGCTTAAAAACCGGTCTTGTCTTTCTCCATCCTACTCGACTGCGAGTGCGTGAACGGCGTATATTGTATAACAAGTATATTGTCAGGCGCGCCGATGTCGCGCATCACGAAGCTCGGAGCTATAGTCGTGCTTTTTAGTGTCGTATATTGCGAATCCGAATCGGAGATGCGTAGAAAGTGCGGCTGTCCCGGAGCGACGACCTCTCCAAGATGGCAGATATGCACAGATATACTGAGGGAGAGAAGTCGAAGAGCACGCGGGGACCTCAAAACGCCGAGCTCTGATTGGAGTTGAATAGTGGGTAGACGTAAAGCTAGGTGCTTTGTCTCTGCTCGTTCTTGGAGGCCGTTCGGACGCGAACGTGGAACGCTGGACGCCGGCGTTTGGCAATCAACTGCGTTCGAAGTGTGCGTAGACTCTTTGCGTCATACCCACTATTCATTCCAGAGAGAGCTCGGTCTTCTGACCTACCGCCTACTCGGCTCCCCTCTCCCGCAGCTTCTCGTCGCATTTGCGTAAACTTGCGATTTTTCGAGCACCGCGAGTTAGTAAGACACGTTCTGTTTTCCCAACTTTGGACGGAATGTTGTTCTGATTATTTGCTTTACTCGTGAAGAAGTATGATGCCCAAGTATAATAAAGCAAGAACAAATAAAAAATATTACAATTTCCAAAATAAACCTGATATTTCAACCCGCATCTCTTAAACATCGATTGCTTGTGCGCATTTTACCAATTATTTTCTTAATACTTCAGCTCTCTATTTCAATACCTTTAGCAATTTTTTCTTAATACTTTAGCTCTCTATTTCAATACCTTAATATTGTAGAGAAATTCCAGTCGAGAAGAAATTGGGCGTAAATTTGCCAAAGAAAACAATAACTTAAATCGTCCCTCCAGCCACCCCGTCAGATTTTCGATCAGTAAATCGCGTAACAAACATTTCTGACTGGTTTGGTCACCCATCGGAGAAGGCGATACGCTCAGAAATAAAATCGCCGCGCATTTATCTGGGATTCCCACACATTGCGCATCACGTGCAATGCCGCAACAATTGCAAGGTATTCCACGTTGACTTCATTGAGACTGACGCAGTTCACACGTATACAAGTGCAACTTGGATCTCCGCACAAGTTGCAGTCAGATATTGCTACGAGAGGCAGTGATAAACGATGTTGCTCGCATCCTGCAGATTCCATCCGGCGCGACGAGGAATCCGGCCGAACACTTACAAGACACTCTACGCGCGTCCGCACACACACACACACCGGCGTGGGTACTACGGTTACGAGCAAAGGGCAATAGCCATCTGTCGGAGACATTAATCAGAGAAAGTTAGCAGGTAGTCCAGGCGGCTGGAGGCCACAGAGACGGCGGCGCATAATCATGGAGCCCGCCTGGGTGGTATCGCGGAGACATGCAGCCAACTTAAAAACAAAAACAAAAAAGTAAAAGGTGAAATATACGCCTCGTCTGGATAGAGCTGTCTACTAGGTGGAGACAAAAGAGTCTTCAACGCTGGAACGCGCATGCCGACGACGTGCCGTATCTTGGCCGTTGCCACGCTGCGTAAGTGGGGGGACGACGCCAGTTTCCCAAGATGTCGTTGGAGCTTCGGCCGGCCGCCGTTAGGGGATGCTTGCTGGTTCACACGGTCGCCATTAGGAGGACGGGGCAGCACAATCTGCTGCTGGAGGCCACGGTCGTTCCTCCTCGCCGTTATTGATTACCCTGGACGCGTCGCCTCGTCCCCTTGTTTACCCCCGTCTCTTATTAGGCTCTTCCTGTTTTATGCTCCCGTTTATGCCCGTGTTTAATGGCTATTATTGATACGTTTCCCAGAGGACGCCCGTAAGGTCACGTCATAATTGGGGAGTGCTGCCGTTTTTACACTCGCTCGTCGTCTTCATGCTTGGTCGTGCTATTTTACTCCAGGAGATTCATTGCACGCATGTGTGCGCTTTCAAAAACTCTGTTCACGCTGAACCTTCTCTCTCTCTCATTGTGATTTTTGGCGTACCAGATGATGCGTTCGAAGGATACCGAACATCATCAACATCACTTAAATTTAAACGTTTTCAACAATAATTTAACGAGTTTCGAACCCATGCGACTGATACGTTTTACGAAATGTGATCAGTTGCGTACACCCTCTGAAATAATAATCAGGCGAAATGGATTGCATCGGGCTGTGGTGGACGCATCGCAAGTGCAATACCTAGAAAAAGATAGCTCCTTAATTTATTGTGTTAGCTCTACACTCTTAGAAGAACCTTAGTAAAGCATAGTAACTGTACCAGTTGCTACCTTTCTATAGCCATTACTACCTTTTTTCTAGCTGTTTACCAACTCAAATACACCACAAGCAGTAAATGCAGTTGCTACTAGCCAAAAACGTTGGGATAGTAGTCATTACTATATTCACGGAAATCTTTCTGTGGATACAGACATAGCTTCTTTTCAAAAGTTGCAAAAAGTTGTCCACAAGTATACGGCGTGTAAGTTCGTCCGCTCCTTGCGCACCTCGTCCATTTGTTTACCCGCCAAATTCGCCCGCGTGCTTTTGTTTACCCCGACCTCAACCAATGAGAACACAAGCTTAGCTGCTTCGCCATCGCCCGTTCCCTGCGTGTTCGCTCTTTTGCCCTTTGAATGGCGCGCTCCTCCCAGCAATCCCACGCGCCAAATATGCGTTTTGGCACACTTGCTCGCCGTATAGTGTTTCTACGGATCTATGCGTCGAAGCAAAAGCATCGGCTAGAAAGCGCAGATGAGCAGAATGTCGACTGTCGCAAGTAACTACAGCGTGAATGGTTTCTTTTTACGAAATGATTCATCTCTTGGACCGTTCAAAATTAATTTTGAGGAATGACATTAGAAGGAAAAAAGCAACACTTTTGTAAAATTACCTGTTGCCGAGGTGATATGGCGGACATTAACAAAGGTGGGCATAAAAGGCGACAAAACGGCTTATTTGACTTGTTGGTTCATGTTCATTCAGATTCAGAGGCGCGAAAGAGCAATCGACAGAGTCGGTGCTTGGTGTGGCGTGCGTTCATGTTAGTGTCTTTGTGCGCTCCGCGAATAGCATTCTTTGGATGCGAATAGCATTCTAATGCGAATAGCATTCTTTGGATACTTCACGCACTTTTCGTCTATGTATCTATCTATCTATCTATCTATCTGGCTATCTAACCTCTTACGCCGCGGGTCGATAAATAAATAAAAAAGACCGGCGCCGGCTGGGATTCGAACCGTTGACCCTTTGATCAGCAGGCAGACGCGCTAACCACAGAGCTATGAAGGCAGTCATTCAACGCACTCTAAACACTTGTTTATATCTTTACCATAGGACGCGCTTACAGCGCTGTCACAGCTACCGGTGCGCGCGCGTTCCATGCACGAGGGCTAGCTCACCCTCTCCCGCGCTCACCCTCTCCTCTAGCTCACCCTCTCCCGCGCTCGGGAGAGGGTGATGTAGCGGCCGTGCTCAGCCTCACGAGAGCGGAATGAGCCCTCGTGCATGGAACGCGCGCACCGGTAGCTGTGACAGCGCTGTAAGCGCGTCCTATGGTAAAGATATAAACAACCGTTTAGAGTACCGTTGGTTGAGACTAGCTGAGACGCCAGAAAGTCTGGTCGGTACCATTTTGAGTGTTTGTGCGTATGGCGCGTGCTTTGCTCGCCTTCCTAAGTGACACAAACGCACGTGCTGGGCTGCGGAGATCGTGCGCAGGGCTGTGAAAGTGTCAACAAATTTAGAATCGCCTCAAGAGTGGGCTGGCGTATCTAGAGTGTGCCGGCCACCTGACGAACGCGCATAACTCCGCACCGTTTGATGCTATTCGCATTAACGTAGATAATCATTCCCAAAGGATGGGTTCTGCTGATTTTTTGGTGTGTGATGAGATCAGCCGATTGATGGCGCGTTCAGTGTGTGCGCACTATAAAGTGTGGCCATTATATCGAGCAATAGCAAGCACGACTTAGCTTCTTGAGCTAAGAGGCAACTTGAATTTTAGCGGAAGTTCGTACCCGTTTCTAAATCAATCGAGTGGTTTTGTATGAGGCTAGTTCCTTTACTAACGTCCTTGGTTAGTAACGGTAACTAACACTCCCGTTACTAACTGCAGTTACTAAGAGGTTAGTGACATATGTGACAAGCAGTTACTAACCTATGGTTTTGTACGTACCAACCTTTTCTTCGAAAAGTGTAAAGGCAACAGCACTGCATGCAGAAGTCAAGGCTGGTAGGATGCAGAATGTTTAATTTTTCCACTGGAGCTGGCAGCTATACGGTGTTACTATTGCCGGTCGAATCCGTGCGACGGAGTTTTCAAAACTGCCGACAAGCCACCGCAGGTGTGCGGTCGACTTCGCTGAACTCTGATCCCACGGGAATCGTCCGACCCGGCGTCGTGGATTCAGGGTGTAGTCAGTCTACACATGCCCGAACTTAGGAAGAATAGTGTTACCAGAAATACCCTGTCAAGGTTCGACGATGAGATCAGCCAGATATCTACGAGACAGTGCTTAAAATCGCTTTGCGTCTTTGCGTAGAGAACATGATGGGGCAGACACAGGAGGGTAGCAACAACCATACTCACGCGAACTGGCTCTCTTCTAGCGACATAGGGGCCCTTACCTGGGGACATAGGGCACATTTGCAGTGTTAAAAGAGCCGACTAACGATACGAGCTGAGCTTTCGAACATCTGCGCTAATTATGTAAATAAACGAAAGTTGTATGCGAGACCGACGCCTCCTAACGTTCCTGCCCTGGGCCTGCTCAGGCTCCAGAGTACCACGGCAGAGTTCATCTTGCCTGGGAACCCCTAGGTCACGACAACTGGGTATTCACCAGAAAACAAAAACGAAAATGGCCGAACTTCCGGGAGGAATACGTTGCTTCCTGTAGGCCATTGCTTTTTGCTTGTTTTTGAGAGGCCCGGAATGAGTAGCGCGAACTTTAAAAGTCTCACCGTTGAGGATCAACTGCAGTATACGTTCAGAAATGTACAGTACTTATACTTGACCAACACGCCTTCTTGATCCCTTGGACAAAAAGAATGACTCCTTGTTCAAAAGAGAAAAAGTGGCAAACACTCACCTAGTAGATTCGACACAGCGCACAAGAAACGAAGACGAAGTAGAAGGGTACCCAGGACATGCACTAAGCATGAACCAATTAGCCCGCATCGCCAACCTGAACACTTACACTTTTTTTATACGTACGCTGTTTGTAGAAACACTGCGACAGCTGAGGTGTTACATTGGAGACACTAAGGTGTCATTTCGAAGTAGATGGGCTGAATGAAAGGTGAATCTGACGAACGCGCACCGTAAAGTCCGCATAGTCGTTTCGTATTAAACCGGGTAGCAGACCGGACGAAAGTTTATAGCGTTTCAAAGCCAATGAGGGTGTATTAACTAGAAGGCATTTTGCAAACCTGCTAAACAATTTGATTGGACACAAACTAGGAGTGCCTTGTGGTAATTATTAATTAAAGAACACTTCAAAAGTCGCGCCCCAAGTTTGAAATATCAGGAATGGCGAAACTGCATGTGTACCAACGTTACTAGAACCACTCAGTTGGGAAACTGCCATAGAGACTGCTCTGAAAAAGTGGCACCGATCCGTCCACGAGAACCGAGCTAATGGCGACCCCAACGCCGCCACTTCTCCCGCAGCGGTCAGTCCAGGAACTGCACGTGAGTTCTATTTTCGTTGTAATCGGCCTTTTTGGGGCCAGAACAGATACTGTGAGAAGGGGCTTCGAGGTACCGCCCCTACTCCCAGCGGACGCGCCGCGGTTTACTACAGTGGTTAATATGCGCCTAACTCAGGACGTGCTACCTGAAATCACCGCTGAGGCACGGTTGTATAAAAACAATATTAATTATACTGCAAAACCTTGCGAACTAAAGATTTTAGAAAACAACACGCGCCCTCCATTTTGTACTCAACTCCAATAGAAGTTACTACAAAAAGAGTTTTTTTCCGTTAGTTTTTACGCAAAAACGTGCTTTCTAAAAGCTCAAGGCGACCACAGTTAAGACCAATGATACAGAGTGGCGCTGTTGTCGCAATTAGCTCGATCTCGGTGGACGCCAGTGGCCCAGGTTTCAACAATGAGTTTCCCACACTCTTAAAAAAAGGGTACTGTAGTACCCTCCTTAAGGGGGTAACCGACTTGCACACAGGGCAATCCCTTTTGGAGGTAACGTTACCGCCTGCAACGAGGATGCAAACTTACCCCCTGGGTTAGGGTGCAACATTGCCTCCTCTTGGAGGTAACCTTAGTTCCTTTTGGTGTTAAAAGTGCATCCTTTCAGGGTCAGCCTTTACCTCCTTTAGGGGGTAATTTCAACCCTTTTAAGAGGTAAGACGACATAATTAATGGCGCTGCTTTTACCTCCTTTTGGAGGGAACTAGGATTTACTTTGGGGTTAAAAGTACACGATGAGGAAAACAGCTCAGAAAACGCGGACTACGAAGAACAAACACGACAGGACAGTGCTGTCCTGTCGTGCTTGTTCTTCGTAGTCCGCGCTTTCCGAGCTGTTTTCCCCATCATGTATAACAGGAACCAACTGGCCCAGTTCACCACCTTATTACAGGTTAAATGTACACTTGATAGAATCACTTTTACCCCCTAAAAAAAGGTACTATGTTCCTTTGTGGGTGTGATAGTACATGCTTCAAGGGTGGGCCTTATAATAGATGAAGACAGCCTAGTTCTGAAAGTAAATGACAATGTTTTATTGTGGCTGTCACAAACAAAATGACATAAAAATCAATGGCATGACTAGACATCTTATAAAAGTTCTAAGATGAAGCCACTAAGCGCAATAAAGGCATCTGGAACAACAGTTTCGGGGCTCTAGTTTGCGACAGTAAATAAAATTATCACAAAAAAGTACATAAACAATCAGTGTTTACCCGGAAAATAACAGTGAATGCTTGGAACACTGCTTAGCATAGGCGTAGACTATGGGGGGGCAACGGGGCTCGTGCCCCCCTGGTGAGATCCAGGGGGGCAGAGCCCCTCCAGGCCCGGGCCTTGATCTTTTTTTTTTTTTTTTGCTTGTGTTTGTTGTTAGTTTGTTTTTGATAATTTGTATTTTGTCTTAAATGTATAATACTTCACCCATGTTTGTGCACCACACAATAGAACGCTAAGTTGTTTGTGGGCACTGGAAAATAAACCATTATTATTATTATTATTATTATTATTATTATTATTATTATTATTTCCGAGAAGCTGTTTACGTGCCATGTAACGAGCTTCTAGTAGTAGGATGTAAACAAAATAACGCCCACGTTGCCTTTATTGACAAAATACGTGGGAAATGGAATCCCAGCGTGTTTGCGTTAGCTTCAATCTCCGGTTCTGGCGAAAACATAACGCGCAGCACCCCCCCCCCCCCGAGGAACTTCTCAGCCTGCCCCCCCCGGGAAAATGGAAAGTCTACGCCGCTGCTGCTTAGAACAGCGAAGCTCCACCGGGGTGAACTCAAATGAATGAGTTTTGTACAAACCAGAATCAAAATGAATGCAGTGTGATATAAAATAGATTCTGTATCACATATATTGCAAACAGCAATACAAACCAAGACACGACTAGCAATGACTAGTGCGTTGCAACTCAAGGACAGCAGTACACAATGCCCGTCCTATCCACAGTAGTGGAATGAACGCTGGAGTATAGAGGAAAGCAGACTCCGGGATTTGCTCTTCTAATGTGGAAAGAAGAAAGGGCTCGTATCTCCTCCTGCTTATGAGCTGCAACAAACTACCGCGAGGACCAAAGGGATCTAACCCACTTCAAATAAATCGCGAAAATCGGTTTTGACCATCTTGTATTTAAACCTTGCAAGCAGAAATCACTGTGAACGTGGAACCACAACCCTCAGAATGCTTTCAGGCACCAAGGATGAAGTAGACTTAAATAAATTAAGTATGCCAATGCTGCACAAAGTAAAAAGCTGTGATTTCGGAAATTGCAAGAACGTGACCATAAAGCAATATCATTGACCTTCTGTAGCTCTCAGAATCAACCATCCTGCCTTATGTCAGACAAAAAAAAAAAGCATTAAACAAACGACATAAAAAAATTCCTAAACCTGCATAAAAAGGCATTAGAAAAATAAAATACTTTTTGACATTTCTTTTAGGTTTGAAAGCAAATGTGTTGCACGTGACTCCACATTTGAGTTTTTCAGATCAATTAAGTACTCTAGTGCAATGAATCTGCGCCTGAACTGGTGATGGTACTCGTAGCTAAAGATGAAGTAGAGGCGGAATGCAACCAGGACTGCCTCAGCAGGCGACACGGCTTCGAGGTCTCCCTCCAATGCCACATAGCTGGGCGCCTCAGGATTAATTAGGCTTGAGCTGACAGCCACCGGGTAGATTGCACTGCCTGCCTGGAACCAAAGAAATGTGGAAATCATGTGATATGAAGTTGAAACATATCATCCTCAATCTAAAGAAACTGTGAAGAAATATTAGATTTTCGTAAGACGCATTTGGAGCATTTGATGGGCCACTGATTCCAGCATTATAAAGCATCAAACATACTTACCAGACGTGACGTAACTGTTGACTAAGCACCACTGACTAAAATTATTACATGGCGGGTGGTAATCGTAGATTAGTAAACACTTTGTATTCGCCGGTCATGTTTAAACCTGTCACCCCGATTTACTTAGAAGACTAACAAATCTTACTGAAAGGGGTACAACTACTGTAGCAGGTTAGTATATACAGGTGCTGACTGTTCGGCGAGTTGGTATTGTACGTGAAAAAACATGATTGCGCTTTAAGACAAGGACAGAGGAAGAACATACACCACAGAGCACTACACCACATTAGCTACTCAGCACCACAGCAGACCCCCATGACCGCCAACCCTAACTGCCGAACTTCGGCAAATATGCAAATATTTTTGCCGAAGTGCTCTGCCAGATTAAAATTGAATGTATGTTTTATTTAGTCATGAGAAGAACAGCACACAAGGTCGAAAACACAGAAAAAGAACACACCGAAAAAGACACACTCAAGCGCCTTGTGTGTCTTACTTTAATTTATTTACTCGAAGTATACCCTCAATTTTCTCTGGAAAATGAACGAACACCACACACACAAGGAAAAGATAAAAATGAAGAACCTCATTTCAAGTGCCCAAATGCAAACAAGAACATCAAAATAATATATCTGACTACGCTTACCGGCAGTTGCGTCCAAGGTAGTAGGCATCCAGTACCCTCAACGAAATCACCCTACAACGTTGACGCAGTAGGAAAGAAATATATTCAATCAACTTCAAATAATGCAAACTTGAGCCATCTGACTCTGCCTACTGAATGATCAGCTTTTAAAAATGCCTGATCACACGCAAAAAAAAAGCCAAGACAACAATATACTTGCTAGTCTCTTTGCCGGCAATAACTTAATGACCTTATTCAGTAATATACTACTATTAATGTTTGCGAAGCGCACGAATAATTTCTAACTGCCGAAAGTCGAACTTCGGCAAATATGTAATTTTTTTTTCCGAAGTAATTTGCCAGATTAAAATATAAAATTGAATGTATGTTTTATTTAGACATGAGAAGAACAGCACACAAGGACGAAAACACAAAAAAAGAACACTGAAAAAGACACTCATGCGCCTTGTATGTCTTACCCTAATTTATTTACTCGAAGTATACCCTCAATTTTTCTCGGAAATGAACAAACAGCACACACACAAAACTAATACATAAAGATCAAGAGCCCCATTTCAAGTGAACAAATGGGAACAAGAAAATCAAAATAAAATATCGCACTACGCTTACCTGCAGTAAACAGTATTAAGAACTGTCACGAGATGCGTCCAAGGTAGCAGGCATCCAGTACCCTCGACGAAATCACCCTGCAACGTTGCCGCAGGACGAAAGAAATATATTCAATCAACTTCAAATAATGCAAACTTCAGCCATATCTAACTCGCCTACTGCATGATCAGCGTTTTAGAAATGCCTGATCACACGCAAAGAAAATGCCACGACAATATAATTGCTAGTCTCGCTGCCGGTAGCAACTTCATGACCTTATTCCGTAATATCCTACTATTAATGTTTGTGAAGCGCACGAATAATTAGCTTAGACATATATATTCGGTATTTCAAGGTAGCGTGACATTCTACCAAACTATTTATTAAACCTCGTTAAATTAAAGAAAAAAAAAACGTTGATATTAAATATCAGTGTTTAACACTGACTTTTACAAATATCAACGACGTTGAGAATTAATCGCGCCGGTTGGCCGGTGCCGCCAATGAATGCCTGATCGACTACTGCTCTGCGAAAAAGAAAAAAAAGACAACAATTATTTTATGAGATTTTAAAATATTTGATCAGATCCTCAATTTAACGTCCGACGCGACACAGGGGTAGAGGTTTTCCTTTGAGGCCGTTGGCCCCAAAAGGGAAAACCTCCTACCCCTTCACGCCTTAAACTTAGGCGACCCCCGATTCAAAAGGCGTCTTGTCGCCCGGCCGCCCGGCTCGCCGGGCCGCCGCTCTCCCCCTTCCTCCACCCGCACACACATACACCGGGAAAAGTTGCTGGCCACGCCACTGGTTAGCGTATGTCAACCTTCTAAATATGCGCTAGTGTAAGCGACAGTCATTCCTGTTCCTTTATGAACTTCGATGGTCTAAACCGTGTCTGCGTTCGCGCCACACACTAGTTTTATCGAACGCTCGACGCCTTCAAACGTGCCAACATGTCCGCCAACCCTTTGTCTAAGGAAGACGGAGGTCGCCTTCCCCGGCGGTCATAACCGACGCCAACTGCCGCCCGGGCAGAACATTACCTTACCTGCATAAGGTGCACACGACTTGGATCTTCGACTGAAGTCAGTGCAGCGCTCTCGGTGACTTCGTAAGAAGAGACTGAGCCGAACAGAACAATAAAGAACGTTTCTGCGCTGGGACGCCTCCGTCGAACGTTCGAGAAGAAAAACCGTTATGACCGGGAGTGTCGGCGGGGAAGGCGCCGACGCTCCCCGGTCGGCCGGGCGGGCGCTCTCCCACGCATGCGCGAAGGATGACGTGTCATACGAGGAGACCAATTAGCGATCTCGTTTGCGCCTTTCCACAGCCAATCGCAGCGCCCAGGCATTGGCAGTGCTCAAACAGGTGCACCCTCTGGGTGGTAATTCTTACCTCCTAGGTGCCCCTTCGCGGCGAACTTCACCTCGTAGCACCGCATTCCTATGTGTCTGCTGCGCCTGAGGAGGTAACAAGCGGAGCGCTTTCCCCCTGGCCGGGAGGAGGGTGGTAAAGGGGTCTGTTACCTCCTTTGGTCCCCTTTTTTCTAATAGCATCTTCGATCAACTCGCACCGGAATCGCCCTGAAACCAGCACGGTGCACAGCGCTCCTCGGTCGTGCAGCGCGAAGTCGGTGCAACATCGAGGACAAAGTGCGCCGCGCCGCTGCACCGCGGCGAGCTCCACCTTGCGTCACTTCGCGTTTTGTTCGTTTTTTCTTGCGTAGGTCAGCGCATGGTGCCCGTCTGCTGTCAATCTCTCCTACCTTTTTTACTCGCGGATTTGACGGTCCCACACAAATAAACATCGTGGACATGATTGTCGATGGCGTCACGAAGCGGGTGACAATTCCACATGTATATGTTGGCCATCACTGTTGGTTCAAGAAAGAGAAACACCAGATAATAGCCGTACCTCGCTGTCATCGAAACACCTCGCGACGCTTTCCACGAAGTTCGTACCTTTCAGGCGCTCCTTGCCACCGCAGCAATCACCGGTAATCGCGGCGATGGTAAGAAGCTCGTCGTCTCGCCGTCAAAAGAGCTGAAGAATTCATCTAGTGCAGCTGCGAGGCGTGTTCGTTTTCGCAAGATCGCCATCTCGATAGTCTGCGCGTCTGCTACTCCTGCCATCTTCTCGATTCCCGCTCCTGGCCGCAATGCCTGATGGGACTGCACCCCGGCGCACCGTCGATTTTCTTGGTGCGCGTTGGGGCAACGAAAAGCCGCACCGGGAGGGTGCGCTTCGTTGATCGAGGACGTCCGGTGCGCACCGGTGCACTTGATCGAAGATGAAGGGGCGCACCTCAGTGCCCCGGTGCGCACCGGTGCGGATGATCGAGGATGCTATAAGAGTGCAACTGAGAGTTCTAGTAACGTTGACGTGTACGCATGAACCGTTCCCTGTCGTTGGTGTGGCTGCCTGATTGTCTTATGCAATGTTATTGGACATAAACTAACACCACCTTGTGGTCACTGTAGAACACTTCCAAAATCGCGCACTCAAGTTTCAAGCGCGTAGCTCCACCCAATTTCAAACCCGTGGTTTCGCCAGCTTAACAACCACCTAGCTTTATTCGCTTTATTGGCGGAGAACCTTTCTGGCGTAATTGGCGAAGACGTTTTGTTTTTACTGTTTTCGTTATCAGCAGTCCCATGTTTATGTTTCTACGTGCCATTGTGAAACTGCTGACGACGTATTTCCCCGTGATGTCTGAAGGTTGCGTGACGTCAAAGTGTCGCGTGACGTCATGACATCACGTGCTTCACGGTGTCACCTGACGTCATTAAGTCGCGTGGCGGCACTGTGCAACGTGGCTTGACATGGCAATGTCACGTCATGGTGTCAGCGCTGACGCCAGGTAACAGGTGACGTGATGCGCAGCCAGGACGTCAAAGCCGTGTCGAGCGGAGTGACATCAGCGGCGTGACGTCAGTGGGGAATCTTTTGGCGGAGTGCCGAAAATACCCGCGTCAATATGGAGCGCGGTCCACGGCGCGAAACCCGCGAAGTGTCCACTAACTGCTATCGCAGTAAAAAAATAGAGACAATTAGAACTTGCAAGTTCTTAGACGCGTTGAACTACGTGAATGGCAAGGTATCGATGGTGCACCCACGTCCATAGGCATGATGATGCGCGCCGAGCTCCTTCGCAGGAGTCACCGAGCCAGGTTTTTGTACTACGATCTTCCGAAAGTTTGCATTGTTCTTTCTTTAGCGCAGAACGAGCCTCTGCTAATCTATACGCTTTTCAAATGCCTGGGCTTTGCTTGCCTTTATTTTTCAATGTTTTCTTTTTTATCCCATAGCTCCGCGTCGCTTTGCGTTTTACGCCCTGCAATGGCCCGGATGGCACCTATGGGTCGAAGCCATGATGGTATAGGCGCCGCACTCTTTGGTGTCTCACGTTGAACCATCTGACGGCAGCTCAACGCTGTAGGCGGTAATCATCTGCGAAACCGCGCCGTCCTGCCATTGGCCAAGTTTAGCGGCGTCGGCTTTGTCCCTCGTCTCAAGAAAATCAGAAAGAACTTCAATGGTGGTACTTTGTTCGTTCATTGGGGCATCGGACACACAGAAGGGACTACACTGGGACATTTCTACACCGTAACTCTCTCACGCAATGGCTTGCGTGAGAGTTACGGTTTCCGACTGTTGTGACATCCAATGGCTTTCTAAGGTACGATTTGCAGCACTTGCGGTAGTTCAACGATCGCGTGGGCACAACTTTCATTTCCACAGATTGTGCGCTGGCGTTGCGATTCGTTCCTTGGGGCCATCTGCCCGTTCGCCTTGAGGCATCCTTCGCTCCGGCACAAGAAAACGCTGCCAGCGTAAAAAACGCCCTGCGTTTCTTAAATGAGCTCTGGCAGAAACGTAACATTTGTCCAACACTTTAATAGGCACATCTATTAACAAAATTGCCGTTCAATTTTTTTCGCGAAATTATTGAAGTATTTAGCTTGGTCTGAGAGACTGAGAGGTGTCCTACTGGCAACTACTGGGAACATGACGTCAGATGTTGTAATATGGGGCAATATGGAGGTGTTGTTCCCGACCGGTTACAAGACGTTTGATGGTGTAAAAATGACGATGGTTAAACTCATGCAAGCAAAACAAAAACCACCTGCAGCAATATACTGTGTGGCTAGACTGCCTGCTCAATTTGCCAATTATACAGACATGTAACGTCAACCCCCTAGAGAGCGCGGGAAAATATTAAATTGTAATGCTAGTTTTGGCATTACCTTCTTTTACTGTTTTCTCAATAGCTATTTTGAATACATGGATACAAAATGGGGTACCGTAAAGGGCAGTGCCGGATTTCAAGGTTTTAACTAGTTCTCAGGTATATGGATCACGCTAGTCCAATAGGTAGTCCTGAAGATGCGCCCCTTGATACCTTCGGCAGATTTGTTACTTGTTTGACGGAGCAGTTGAGCTTTCTTTTCACCCAAGGGACCAAGGAAGGCATGTCAATTCCGTATAAATTAATTTCGGGAGGAATCGCAGTTCGTCCTCGGCGGTGAAACTTTTAAAGTACGCGCAACTCATTGAGTGTCCTAAGAAGCAAAAACAATAACCAACCGGAAGTAACGTATCCCCCGGAAGTTCGGCCATTAGTTGTTTTTGTTGACTTCCGCACACCCTGTATTTCGGAAATGTTTTTTTGTTCGGGTAGTTGATTGAACCCTCGGAGCTTCCCTTTAAAGGAACAGTAAGAAATACATTTTAAAAAAAACGTTAATAGGATACGCTTTTGCTTGAAAACAAATTCGACAAAAACATTTTTTGGCGCAATATTTACGCTGCTAGAGGCCATTTTGGTAGAGGTGGCCCTGCTCTATGCCTTGCCCATAACAAAAAGATTGCTTAACTATAGCTAAGCAAGGTTTTCCGGCACTCATTGACTGGAGAGATGATTGACGTGTGGAATGTTTGTTGTAAAAGTGTTTCTCCGCTTTGGCGTGGTCTTTTATCCAACATTATTTTATGTTTGAGAAACAAACTATAAAGAAAGTGTTATTATTGTTTAAAAAATATCACGAGATCGTATTGTCCGCTTCGGTTTCAAACGATAACAAACATGGCTGCCAACATCCGCGGCGAGCAGTTTCTCACACCGCTTTACTTGTTGAGTTTGTCTGTTTTTATGAGTGTAAGTTGTTTCGCCTTCACCAAGATATTCAGAGGAAGATCTCAACCGACGTAGTTTGCAGTAAAAGACTGTGGCAGACACACGCAATTGGAAGCGCTGTGCAGGAGACAGATTTGTAACGAAAACATGAAGAGTTAAGTCGGAATTGGTTCTCTGGCTGGCTACTCCACAGGGAATGATAGAGCGGCACAGAAATTTCGCCACGGTAAATGGTCGTTGGTCCACCTGTTGAAACCTTTTTTTATGTCTTCTCGTTGATTTTGGTAGTTAATGCAATTGCATAACAAATGCTCAACATCTTCCTTGCAGTTGCATATATCGCAGTTTAGGTTATTAGTAAAGCTGGAAGTCAATTGAAAAAAATTAACCTGATTAATCGCCACCTCTTAATCGGTTAATTAATCGATTAATCGGTTTCGCTCATTCCCATTCATAACAGCTAAAGATAAAATGTTTGTTTCCTAATGAATTTGTGATAAACGGCGCAATGTACAGTTTCGGATTTTAAATCAACCTTGATGTGTAGTTGAGAACAGCCCAAAAGCACTCAGACTTACAGATTATTACTTCGCCTGCCGAGGCAATGAGGTCCGATATACTCACCGACAAGAGCGACCTCCTTTGATAGTTCACAATAGTTCCTTGTGCGCTAAACGGACACTTGGACAACGTTGATGTGGGCGGGACACGTATAACCTTCTGCACTTGTTTGGAGTAACAAATCTCATCCCACCAGTTTACTTTAGCTCAAAACTTTACCTAAGGTTTTCTCTTCATACAGGTGTACTCGTTCACACCTTCGTAAAAAAAGAGTTCAGTTTATACTTTCTTTCGGTTAGTAAAAATTTAACCCATTAACCTGCTAAAATTAATCGTGATTAAAGCATAAATCGATTAATCGAGAGGTTAATCGATCAATTGCCCAGTCCTAGTTATCAGTCCAACTAGTATGGAAATCGTAGCTTCTCGTGTCCTACCTCAAGTCGCAGTCTATAGTATAAGGTTTCTAGCTTTCTGGGTATGTTATCTGGTAAACGCGTAGCTAATTCTGGATGCTACTAGAATATGCTGCTATTTCAAAGTGTACGTGGTAGAAACTAGCATAGTCATAGTTTTTACAACTTCTTTTATGGAGCATTTTATGTCATTTTTGGTAAACGGAACCTTAGTGAGCTTTCGCAGCCTATGTCCAGCTTTAGCTGCCTTGTCAGCTTGTTCATTTCCGCTGATCCCGCTGTGGCCCGGAATTCATTGTAAAATTATTTGTTGTCCCATGTCAATTGCTTTACCATATGCTTCTACTATCTTCAACTGAATGGTATTATTGCTACATGGTTTCCCAAACGTCATTAAGCTTTTGAGAGCCGCAATGGAATCAGTTAAAACTACCCATTTTTGTTTAGTCTTTGTCTCTGAGGTATAGTTCATTGCTAATAAAATACCGTGGAGTTCTGCTGTTGTAGACGCTGTTCGGTGAGAGTGGTGCGCCATCTCAAGTATATGTATATTGGAGGAATTACAAAGGCGGAGGACGATGACTTTTCAGTTGATGAACCATCAGTGTAAGCAAGGACATGGTCGTTGTGTACATTAGATATGTGGTGCTGAGTATGTTGAAATCGAACGGCTGTCGCGGTGTCCTTGATTACCCCCGTACCAGGCATTTTTGTATTTATCTGGATAGAGGGCATGATCCAAAAAGGAGGAAAAGTCTCACAACCGTGCTTGGTCGCTGAAGAAATTTGTTTGTGCCATTTCGTTTATTCCAGGCCGAATCCTGAATTTGATATTCTTCTTTGCAATGCTTCGCATGTGGTGCTTTTTTAGGCTGAGTGATATGGTGGAGGTGTATTGGCAAAGATTCCTGCGTTCTCAATATATTAACAGACACAGTGGCTGTCTCAGTCAGCGTACCGCGGGTAGGTGTTCCCTTCGGGAGACCGAAGCACGCTTTTAGTGCAAGTGCCTGTGCAGTTTGTAGTTTTTCATGGTAGTGTCACTAGCACTGTGAAGTATCGGTGCACTATATCTGAGGATTCCCTCTACAAGAGAGCGCTCTAGGGCAAGCATTGCGGAGCATGAGCATCCCCATGCAGTGCCAGCTCGTAATACCTCGATGACAGCATCATTTTTTATCCTTATACGGTTGGTCTCGGATGCCCAAGTAAGGTTCTGATCAGTTATGACCCCAAGATACTTGCAGGAATTTACATGTGGTAGAGGATGCCCACCTAAAACATGAATGGAATAGCTTCGCATTGATTATTCTTGTAAATGCCATGGCTGTTGTTTTCTCTGCCGATAGAGTGAATCAGAGTTTCAATAATTGTTGGCTAACCAAGTGTAAAGCTGTTTGAAGCCTACGTGGTGGTACGTTCCGCTGGACACTGCTGGTCCACAAGCAGATATCGTTAGCATAATTTGTTACCGCTACGTTTGCAGGAATGACGTTCGCTGCCGATATCAATGTCAAGGTTGAAAAGAGCTGGACTTAGTACTCCACCTTGGGAACTCCTCTTGATACCGCGTACTTTGTTTGTGCCCTTATCGTTTGATTTGATACACACTGCCCTTTCTCTTCGGTAACTGTGTATCCAATGGAGCGTTTTTCCTCCAATTCTTACATTTCTTCTTATAGAACGGTAAGTATAGGCTTCGTGTTCAAGAAGGTCCAACGCTTCGTTTGATGTCGAGGAAGACTGCAACTGTAACTCTCTTTTCTGCTTGGTTCTCTTCGACAGAGCTGACGAGGTGAAGTATGTTATCACCGGTCGACCTTCCTGAGTGAAAGCCAGTAATTGTCTCTGGGAGTATAGTATTTGGTTCAAGGTTCAGCCGATTTTGTAGAATTTGTTTCTAACATTTTTTTTAATGCAACTTGTGAGTGCAATTGGGAGGAAAGAGCTCCGCAGTTGGGGGTTTTCCTGGTTTTAGGATAAGTATAATTTCTGCTTTTTTCATGTTTTTTGGAACGTCGTCGGTCTCCCATGATTTGATTAAAATCTTCGAAAAGTCTCATTACCGAATTCATATTCGAATGCGCAAGCGCCGCATATGTCCCTACGTTCCGCCACTGAAGATGATTTTTTATTTGCTGCTGCTAAAGCTATTTTAACTCCGAATGTGCGAAAAGTGCATCTAATCCTGAGTCGCGTGACGCGGTTAAGGTGTCCCCCTGTATGCAATTAGTAACGTGCGAAAAGACATTGTTGTTTTGTAGCCATCATGTTTCGAAAGTTTTCAGCTACTTTCAGTTCCGAGCATTTTTCCGTCAGAGACAGTGTCCTAAAAGGATGTAGCTGTTGCGATAATTTCTTGAGTCCTCGCACAACTCGATATACTTGTGATATGGAACTACGAGGATCTAATGTATCACAGTATTTGATTCACGTGCGCTTAGCTAACAAATTTAAATGAAGTCCCACGTGACGGTGCGCTTTACGCGCCTTTCGGAGGTCTTATCTTCTGTGTGTTCGTCTTGGTCTTCATTTTCTCTTCTTCTTATTGCACGTAACCTTTCGTATGAAGCATCTATTTCGGATTTTTATGCTGGAATATTTACAGTTCTAGCAGAATGTTTTTCAACGCAGATGCGATAGTTGGAGCAACAGCATCATCCGCTGTTCATGCTGTTATTGGGTGTTGTTTTTACGTTTTTGTTTTTGTAACTAACTGAAATACTTCCCTATTTATTTTTCTTATCTTACGTTGTGGTTTAGGTGCTCCGAAGAGATTTATATATATTGTAATGGGTAAATAATCCCTTCTCTATGCATCTAGAGCGGGCTGCCAAGTACATTTGTGTAAAAGGTCTTTTGACACAAAGGTCAAGTCTAAGCATCTGCTTACACTCATTCCCCTAAATAATGAGGGTCTGCTATCATTGGTGTTTACCGGGTCGAACTTAGATGGCAATGTCGAGGAGTTCGTGACCTCTGCGAGTGTTTCGCAAGCTACTCCAGAGTTCGTGATGGGAATTGAAGCTTCCTAACAAGCAGCATGGCTTCGGTGTTGCTAACAAAAGGGTTTCTATTGTTTGGAAAATCGAATCTCACGTTAGGCGGTATATAGCCGGAGATTAACTATATTGAGTGTAGTGCCAGTTTTTAAAGTTGCAGAGAGATATTCATTTTCATCATCTGGACAGATATCTCGTCCAATATAAGTGAAATAATTTATAATGGCTAGTAACGTTCAGGCTATTCCGTGTGTGCTTTTTCAGTAAAATAATTCATATCCTAAGATCTTGAAGTGATCTTAAACACCGTGTTCAGACGCCGCTAAAGCGGGACAGGGATTTTTTCTAAGATACGGACGTAGATCGGGTGCTTTGGATTGAAGGCCTCGTGCGTTCCACTGGAAAACAGACACAGTTGCTACCTATAAGACATTTAAGAGTGTGAGGATAATATAGTTAAGTATTTTTCCGATGTCTTCTATTACGGGTGAGGAGAACTGACGGAGAAAGTGGGTGGCGGCTCTAGTTATCCTTTTTAAGAATTTTTTTCCAACGAGGATAGTTTGGTCTATAGCGGCTCTAAAGCCTATTTTTGCTCTTGACTTCAAGGTATTTTTTTCTTGCTCTGTTGGGACAAATTTTTCATCTGCATGTGTGGTCGTAGTGTATATAACCTTTAGAGCTTCAGCGTATTTTGTTTTTTTTTGACTCGGGGGACACAGGTACGTCAAACACATTGAAGGATAAACTAGAGCAGCTTGCAGCTGCTTATTATCTCGGAGGCATCTGCAGTTTGTGTTCAGAGTTTCTTTTTTTTAGGTCTGTTTATGTTGCGAAAGCTTTGAGTGTTCGCATCTCTTTCTTATAGTAGTTGTCTAGTGTGTGTTCAGCTGGCTTCTCGTGTTCGTGTGGCACCCATTATGTTGGTTATTGGGGCTACTAGTTCTGAGTAGCGTGCATATTTGGTTTCCAAGTTATCTGACTGTGAGTGTGGTCCATGAGTATTACCTTGCTTTTGTTTTGGGCATTGTGGAAAGAAAGCCTCATGTCCTTCTCCGCAGTTGATACAATGCGCGCTAGTAGCGTCGCCTTTCTCCAGTTGGTGACCTTTAGACGCATCACGTGCAAGCCTCTGTTCGCTCACAAGCAGCAAGGACATGACCGAACTGCCCGCATTTTTCGCATTGTGCCTGCCTATGTGTGAAGGCGTCAACTCTGTGCCTAACGCATCCAACAGGTACGTAGTTTGGTAACGTCGGAGAGACAGATGCGACACGTACGGTACGTGTTGCTCCTAGGCTTCGTATTTGACCAATTGTCACGTTGCATTTGAGCTGTTCACGAAGCTGTGCATTGTGATGACTGGGTCAATGTCGTGAATAACTCCCACTGTAGAGTGTGTCGTTGCGTGGCTCATAGACGTAAACCGATATTCCAAGGAGCTCCGTCCTTTTCATTAGTGTTGCTGTGGTGTGCAGATTGTGCGTATTCACTGCGATCAGATTCAGCTTCATTGTTGATCTTAATCTTCGAGGACGCAGAATGGAGCAATGTTCTCACATAAATCTGTCAGGCGAATGCTGTTCAGGTTTCCCAGCTGCTGTGCGGGATCTTGTGGTGTGAATATCGCTGTGTGTACAATGCAGGCCAGAGAGAATGTGGACGTGGTGATGGTGTTATTACTTGAAGAATTCGTGCCCCGTCGATGGCGTTTTTGAGAACCTGCGGTCATGTATGATTCGTCGTTCTAGGTAGTTGTATAAGTTTTGTTGTTTTCTTTTATCTGCATCTCTTCTGCCGCAGTGCCAGTTGAAGTTTCAGTGGTGTTAAAGCATTGTTCTCTTGATACACGTTCAGGGGCCTGATTAGTAGGAGGATCTTTCTGCCCGCATGTGAAAAGTTCTTGGTCAGTGGGGTCGGAAAATTCTTGATAAGGGTTGGGATGAATCGGCACCGACATGTCGTCCGTCAAGAGCGCGGTTGGATGTTTAGCGCATCCTCCTAATCCAGCGCCAGTGTCTGGCTCTGGATTAGAGGTAATGGCACTTAGATGGTGTGAGGTTGACTGAGCACATGAGCAGGCGGGGAAAATACAAAGAAGCGAAAATATACTTGTTGGGGATGTGTGAAGTCTTCCGAGCACACGAGCAGGCGCGGAGAATTCCGGGAAGCGGGTCCCGCGTTGGTTCGTTATCTGGGGTGTTTCTCCCCGCGCCTGGTCGTCGGCGACTTGTTAATGGGTAGTGGGGACGAGAGCGGGACGGGTCCCCCGCACTTCGGAATGTGCGCCGTCCGTTCGTAACCTCGGACAGGGACCGCTCGGGCGGCTGTACCTCCGACGCGCTGAGTACGTTTTGTGTTTGTGTTTGGGTTGGCGTCCCCTTCCCAGATGTGAAGAACCACTGACCAAGGGTTTCTTGGTGGTGCCTTCGGGAGTCGGGTTCGCGGCCCGGGGGTCCGACTTTCCCGTCGTTGACGGAGACCGCGGGGCGCCCGACATCTGTGCGTGTGCGTGGGTGGGTGTTTGTGTGTGTCTTTTTGGAGTGTTTTTATTATTTAGCAATGTTCTCCCTGATTGGATGCGAGAAGACCTTTTGGGATTGGTCGTTGAACATGCAGGGGAGAAGGAGTAAGTTTATATAAGCGACCGGAGAAGGGGCCCAAGGGCTTCTTGGTCGATGGAAAGCGTGATGTAACTTTCAACTGTTTCGTCTTGTAAATATATTTCATCTTTCTCTTCACCAACTGTTGAGTCCCGTCTCGAAATCCTTCATCTCTACGATCGGACGACCCGCCGCCTCTGTCTTTGAACATCATCACCGACGCAATCCTCACGGAAGAGACAAGAACAAACTTCACTGGCGCAGTCGACAGGATTGCGTCGGCGGATCGTTGCGGCGGGTGCAGCTCCACGGATTCGGCGGACAGCGACAACACGGGCGGAGAGGAAGAGCAGCAAGTTCCCGGAACTCGGCGGCGTCTTCCACGAAGAGGCCTGGACCACCGAGATTCTTCCCGTCGACGCGGCGACGCCGGAACGGCTGCTATCCCAAGACAACAAGGAGTGCGTCCACGGCTCGGACACCATCGTGCCTGACTGTCCTGACTGGCTGCGTGTGTTCCTCAGCGGGAGTCATCGATTACTTCAAGGTGAGGTGATTCTTTTGACTTGTGCCCGCCATGGATGAGGATAGAGTGGGTCGGCAAATGCCGGTCCTCACGTTGGGTCGGGATGGGGCTGGCGATGGGAATGTAGACGGGCGAGGTGAAGCGTCATCTCAGGGTGGAGTGGCCACTAGCTTGGGGGTACAAGGAAACGGGGACCAAGGAGACAGCTCGGGTAGTTCGTCGGCCGTCACCGATCAAAGGGGTGTCGAGCAAGAAATGGAACTCATCCGAGCGAAGGAGAAGTTGGTGCGACTCGAGCTGGAGCTAGAGCGGCTACGCGTAGAGAACAGACCCCGAAGTAGCGCAAGCGGCGCGGAGTTAAGCCTTCGAGAGGAGGTGCTGAGTTTTTCGAGGCTTATGAAGGGTGTTCTGACGCAAATGCCTTCTTCGGAACTCTTGGTGCCTAGCTGGTTCGACGGTGTTGAAAACGTGTTTCAGACGTATGAGGTGCCCGAGCGTCTGAGGGGATCTCTCATCCGACCCTATTTTACGGAGCGCATGCGGGCGCTAGTGAATAGGCTCCCTGTGGGCGAGGCAAGTGAATACGGCGCGGTTAAGGAGCGCGTCTTACTTGAGCTGAAGATGTCGCCGGCTGAGTACAGGAGACTCTTTCTGAACGCCACCAGAGCGGAGAGGGAATCCTGGACTCAGTTCGTGACACGCGTCGAGAGCTGCGTCGAGTATTACGCTCGGAGCCGAGGCGTTGAGTCCCTTGAGGACTTGCTGGCCCTAATGGTGTCCGACCGCGTCAGGGACTCCATGCCGGCCGACATGCAAGAGTACGTGACTTTGAACGAGAGCGAAAAATGGCCGAGGCCATTAGAGGTGGCCGCGCTGGCCGACCGCTTTGACGAGGGCCGACGATGCCAGAGGAAAGGGGGCACTCATCGGTTCCCAAGGATCGCTCACTGGAAAAGAAAACGTCGACTCCCGCCAAGCCAAAATCCGAGGGGACAGGGGGTAGTCCGAAATCGAACTCCTCCAGGGTGAGGTGTTTCAACTGCCAGGCATTGGGTCATTTTTCCCGCGACTGTCCCCGAAAACGCGTGCAGGAGGGAGACCGAGGTGGTAACCCCGTGGTGGGTACGGTCGGGACCGACCTACAACGGCTCCAAGAAACTATAACGCAGCTAGGCGCAACCGCACCCCTCTTGAGCGGATTGAGGGACGCGCTGGGTTGAGAAGGGTTGATATCTGTTGTGGTACGAAGACCATTAATGCTGTCATCGATTCCGGCGCCGAAATTAGCGTAGTCCGTGAAGGGGTCGCGCCAGAGACTGACGGGTCGTCGGGGAAGGTGGTGCTCACGGGTGCGTTCGGAGACAGCGTAAGTGCTGTTTTGAAGCTCGTGCCAATGGCTCTCCCTGCGCACTACGTGGAGTACGCCCCTAGCGAAGTGCCGCTTCTCTGCGCTGTCACCGACCGGCTGGTGGCCGGAGTCGACATGCTACTGACGCCCGACGACTACGAGAGCCTAAGAGTAAACTGCGGGGCGACCGAGGCCGGACCCGGGGCCCGGGGGACCGCAGATGCGTTGCATAACGAAGACGACGAGACTGCTCCCTCGAGCGATGTCGCTGCAGCCGTCGGCGCGGTAGTTGGTGTTGAAAGTGTCGATGGAATGGCTCTCGGACCGCCGTTGTCGTCGCCGCGCTTTCGAAATAGTCAGTTAAGCGACGAGACTTTAAAGAGTTCCTGGGAGCAGGCCGGAAGTTCCACCCACGGAATGTTCGTGGAAGACGGACTCCTGTTCCACAGGGAGGAGGTCAATGGGAAGCTGGTGAAACAGTTAGTTCTACCGCTTGAGAAGAGGCAAAAGGTCCTGGAGATGGGGCACGATTCCATGTGGGCAGGGCACTTGGGAGAACGGAAGACGAAGGCCCGCGTGAAGATGTCCTTTTACTGGCCGGGCATGGCAGGCGACATCAAAAAGTACTGTCAGTCATGCGAGGCCTGCCAGTTAAGGTCGCCCATCACAGCCGCCGACAGAGTTCCCATCGCTCCCCTCGCGCGCCCCGAGGTGCCGTTCCAGACGGTGTTCATGGACTGCATCGGTCCGCTAGAGCCACAGTCCGCTCGCGGACACCGATATGCACTGTGCATCGTCGACGTTTGCACGCGATGGCCAGAGGTGGTCTGCCTCAAGTCTCTCACTGCTAGGGCTGCTTGCGACGCCTTGGTAGAGGTATTCTCGCGCATGGGCGTGCCCGAAACGATATGCTCGGACCAAGGCAGCAATTTCACCGCGCAGGTGACGACACTGCTCCTAGAGAAGATGGGTGCGACGCCGCGCTTTTCAACCCCCGACCACCCACAAAGCAACGGGTTAGTCGAAAGGTGGAACGGCACCTTTAAAAAATGCTCCACCACGTCGTTCACGAGCGCGGGCGGGAATGGGACAAACACGTCCCTTTTCTCCTCTGGGCCTATCGAGAGGTGCCGAACGAGACAACGGGAGTAACCCCGTTTGAGTTAATGTATGGCAGGGAACCAGTTGGGCCGCTGGCGATTCTGTCCAAAACCTGGACGGGGGAGTGGACGGCCCCCTGCGGGCTGACGTCATCGGCGGAAGACTATCTCGTCGCACTGAGGCAGCGGTTCGCCGCCGCGGCGGACGCTGCCCGTGAGCACTCAGGCGCGGCCCAGTCTTCGTACGCAGGCTACTGTAATCGGAACGCGAGGCCGAAGGCCTTTCAAGGCGGCGACGTTGTGCTCGTTCTCGAACCCGACTCCACCAATGCTCTCCTGAGGAGGTGGAGGGGCCCGGCAGTCGTTGTTGAGCAGAGGAGGCCGTGCAGCTACCTGGTTCGGTTCGAGGACGGCTCGCAGAGGGTTGTACACGCCAACAAATTGCGAGCGTACCACGAGCGAGTGTGCACTGTGGGCGTGATTTTTGAGGGGGACGAAGAGTTCGGAGACATTCCTGACGTCCCGTTGGAATCGCGTCCAGCGTCTCAACCTCTAGATCTGGCCGGGGCTTGCCAGCACCTGGGGGCTGCCAGCGTCGACAGTTGGAACACTTGCTGCGCGCTTTCCCGGGCGTGTTCAGTTCCGAGATAGGGCGCTGCGAGACCGGGACGCACAAAATCGAGCTTGTGCAGGGTGGGCAGCTCCGGCAGAGCTATCCTTACAAGGTGCCGATGGCCTACCGCGGGGAAGTGGACCGCCAGATCAACGAGTTGTTGGAGACGGGGTTAATCTACCCCGTTGAGTCCAGCTTCTCTCATCCTGTAGTGTGCATAGGGAAGAAAGACGGCGGAATGCGCCTATGCGTTGACTACAGGCAGCTGAACGCCGTGACCGTTCCGGACGCTTTCCCCATGACGGATGCGCACGAGACGCTGCTCCAAGTAGCTCAGGCAAACTTCATCACGACCCTAGACATGTTAAGGGGGTACTGGCAAATCCGGATGGACCCCGCGTCGGAGAAGTACACCGCCTTTGTGACCCACGGAGGTCAATATGCATGGCGGGTGATGCCTTATGGGTTAAGAAACTCGGGTTCCACCTTTCAGCGCGTGATGAACCGAGTAATGGCACCCCACCGCCAGTACGCGTGCGCGTATATTGACGACGTCGCCGTCTATTCTGCGTCCTGGAGTGATCACGTCGACCACCTGATGGCTGTCCTCCGCACGCTGGCCGAAGTGGGCTTCACGGCCAATTTGGGGAAATGCAAATTCGCCCAAGCGAGTGTCCGATACTTGGGGCATGTCGTCGGCTCTGGCCAGCACTCTCCGGACCCTGATCGGATCGAGGCGATCTCCAAACTCGAACAGCCAACGACGAAGAAGGAGTTGCGCAGCGTGCTGGGTCTGTGCAACTATTACAGAGACTACGTCCCGAACTTTTCCGACGTGGTTTTCCCGCTTACCCAACTCACCGGCAAACGGGTCCCAAACAATATCCCGTGGGGACCGGACGAGCAAGCGGCGTTCGATGCTGTGAAGCACAGCCTTGCCCGAGCGCCAGCGCTGTACGCTCCGGATTTGGGGCGCGAGTTCGTCGTAGCGACCGATGCTTCAGACCACGCTGTGGGGGCATGCTTGTCGCAGTGCGATGACGCGGGCAACGAACACCCCATCGCGTTTTTGTCGAAGAAGTTGACGCCCACCCAGCGGCGCTGGTCAACCATAGAGCGGGAGGCGTACGCGGTGGTGTGGGCTCTTGGTCGTTGGGACACCTGGCTCTTTGGGGCCGTGATCAAGATAGTGACGGACCACAATCCGCTGAAGTATTTGACGCTGACCACGCCTCACAGCGCCAAGTTAACTCGATGGGCGCTAGCACTTCAGCGTTATAACGTGACCATTGAGCACCGGAAAGGGTCCAACAACGGCAACGCGGACGCTCTGTCGAGGCTCACGAGGAGCGATTAGTCCGGCGTTCCTCTCGCTCTCACGTCAACTGAGTGGTCCACTATTTAGATGTCGCGCCAATTGTTGTCCGTTGCTGTGTGGGCGTGCGTTTATTTTGGTTTGTGTCTTCCACATGCTATTGTATGTTCGCGTGGTGGTTAAATGTATGTGTTGATGTGGATTGCTGTAGCGAGAACCCGTTTAGGGCCGGTTTAAGGTGCATGTACCAAGTGTGCGTGCCTCCTTTCTCTTTCTTTTCGTTTTGTGTACTCTTTGCTTGATATACAGAGACAAAGAGAGTTCCTCGGAAGTGCGGTCTAGCGCTTAGTGTGTTTATAATGTCGGTGGCGGTGGTTCGGTTTTCTTTTTGTTGTTGTTCACGTGTGCGTTTCCGTCTTGTGTGGCGAGGCCTTAGACATAGAGCCTTGGCGGGCACAGTCAGAATCACCTCCCGGGTGCGCTATTTGTGTGCATGCATTGTGTCTGTGTTTTATTTTTTTATTTGTTTTACCCATATATATAGATATATTGTTTCCGACATTTAGGTCCGAAAAATATACTTGTTGGGGAGGTGTGAGGTTTACTGAGCACATGAGCAGGCGGGGAAAATACAAAGAAGCGAAAATATACTTGTTGGGGATGTGTGAAGTCTTCCGAGCACACGAGCAGGCGCGGAGAATTCCGGGAAGCGGGTCCCGCGTTGGTTCGTTATCTGGGGTGTTTCTCCCCGCGCCTGGTCGTCGGCGACTTGTTAATGGGTAGTGGGGACGAGAGCGGGACGGGTCCCCCGCACTTCGGAATGTGCGCCGTCCGTTCGTAACCTCGGACAGGGACCGCTCGGGCGGCTGTACCTCCGGCGCGCTGAGTACGTTTTGTGTTTGTGTTTGGGTTGGCGTCCCCTTCCCAGATGTGAAGAACCACTGACCAAGGGTTTCTTGGTGGTGCCTTCGGGAGTCGGGTTCGCGGCCCGGGGGTCCGACTTTCCCGTCGTTGACGGAGACCGCGGGGCGCCCGACATCTGTGCGTGTGCGTGGGTGGGTGTTTGTGTGTGTCTTTTTGGAGTGTTTTTATTATTTAGCAGTGTTCTCCCTGATTGGATGCGAGAAGACCTTTTCGGATTGGTCGTTGAACATGCAGGGGAGAAGGAGTAAGTTTATATAAGCGACCGGAGAAGGGGCCCAAGGGCTCCTTGGTCGATGGAAAGCGTGATGTAACTTTCAACTGTTTCGTCTTGTAAATATATTTCATCTTTCTCTTCACCAACTGTTGAGTCCCGTCTCGAAATCCTTCATCTCTACGATCTGACGACCCGCCGCTTCTGTCTTTGAACATCATCACCGACGCAATCCTCACGGAAGAGACAAGAACAAACTTCACTTAGATGGCTAGTAGCGTTAAATACAAACTCCAATGTAGGCGACAATATTGTACCAGAAAAGAATCTGGAAAATATTGCAAGAGCTTTAAAAGAACAGCCTCACCAGAGCTCGTCGTCTTCGTCGTTCCTGTGCGGGAGTTTCTTTTTGTTTTCGTAGTGGGACTGGGTTAAGCCTAGCGTCCCACGTGAATTATGTTGCTCGTTGTGGATTGATTTGTTTTTTCAGTTCAGTTCAGTTTTATTACCTAAAAAATGCTCAAGACAGCACTTTACATGAGGGGAGGAAGTATCTACAATAGAGTGCACAACAATAAAAACAAAAGCATAACTCGAAAAAAATAACACTGTACACACTTTACAAAAATAAATCACACAATTTACAGACTTTTTTTTTTTGGTTTCGTGGGCAATGTGTGTGGGCAATGAGTTTCAGTCTGCAATGGCAAGATAGAGTGGAGAGTTTTTAAATTTTTAGTTCTGGAGAAGGGAGGCAGGACTTTAAGGGGATGATGAAAGCGCTTGGAAATGTTAGATGGGTTCTGGAGATGTAGGCTGCAAAACTCAGATGATGAATGGTAAATGCCATAAAGAAAAACAAGACGGGCAATTTAGGCTCTGTCGGTTAGTAGTCTTAAGTCTAGATTTCTTTTATATAACTGTGACACTCGAGGTATACGAGTAGTCATGAGTAATGTAACATGATGCTTTGTTTTGTACCGATTCGAGCTTATTGATAAGATATGCTTCAAGAGGACACCAAATGATGTTAGTGCATTCTACTTTTGACCTGACAAATGTTTTATATGCGGTAAGTTTTACAGTCTTTCATGAGCGAAACAAATTGCATTTAATGTATCCTAATGCATTACACGCACTGGGCAAGGTGTTTGTGATGTGTTAATTTCAAGTAAGGTCCTCTGGAAATGTGACCCCTAGGTGCTTGTAAGTACTAACTTCCTCTCTCTACGTGGTTGAGTGTATATTTCCTTAGTGATGGAGACGGTCGGCTGGCAAATTATACATATTTAGTTTTATTTGTATTTATGTTTAGTTGCCATGTGCTTCACCAAAGTGAAATTATGTTCAGATCCTCTTGTAATAGTGCTAAATCATCCGGGTTAGGGATGCGACGATAGACAACACCGTCATCCGCGATGAGCCCTACGTGGGATGATAAGTTTAGTGGGGAGGTCGTTATTATATATTAGAAATAAAAGTGATCCCAGGACGCTGCCTTGTGGAACTCCCAATTTCACTGGTAATTTTGGAGTTTTTCTCCTCACATACGTGGCTTGCTTTCGGTCAATCAGAAAGTAAGCAATCCATTGTATGATAACGGAATGAATGTTGAATTGAGTTAGCTTATAGAGCACAGTTTGATATGGTATGGTATCGAAGGCTTTAACAAAATCAATGAAAATTGCATCAGTAGTTTTAGAAGCAAGAACTTAATCGTAAAAATTAGTAGCCAATTAAAAAAATTGGCTTTCGCACAAAAACCCTTTTTTAAAGCCATGTTGATTAGTGCAGAGTAAGTGATGGTCCCATAAATAGGTAATAGCATGGAAATGTATAATATGCTCTTAATTTTACATGGTATGCTTGTTAAGGATATTGATCTATAGTTACATACAATAATTTTATCTGAAGATTTAAAAATTGGCAACACGTTCCCCAACCTCCAGTCTGCCAAAAGGTACATCTGTTCCATTGTTTGCTTGAGACTAAGAGAAAGCAAGTGAAAAGACATTGTTCAGGTTATTTTAAGACGTTTTGGACATATTTCGTCATCTCCGGGTGCTGAGTTTGGGGAAATTCGGTCAATGCTGGTGAAAATTCCTTCTTGTTTAAATGTGACAGGGTCACATAATGCAGTCGGCGAAACACATACTGAATCACATGGTAAAGGAAACAGTTCCTTGGTAAATACAAATACAAAATACTCATTAATGGCAGTTGCTGATCCGTGGTTGGAGAGCTCCTTTCCAAGATCATTATAGATACTGGGCAAAGTTCGCTCTTGCTTGGAACCAATGGTCTTCCAATTTTTTTTAGGATTAGTTTTCAGTAAATTTAGGAGATCAGTCATGTATTGTTTCTTGCATTGTTAATTTCTAATTTGTATTCCTTGTAGCACTCGTTATGGCTTAGACCAAACTGAAGCACTCGTTTGCTCAGACCAATCTGAAGCAAAGTCCCTTAACTTCAATTTCGAAAGCACACGTTTCTCTTTGTTGGACAATCTCTTTAGTTTGTTAGTAAACCACGGCCGTTCAGCATTTGTTGTTGCTTCAAAAGATATATTATCAAAATTACATAGGTATGTAGATTCGAAACCTTGAAGAGGATCAACAAGGGCGTTTTCGTCGATCTTACTCATACATAAGTTTTGGTGCTGCAACTCTATATTCAATTGGAAGTCGCGTTTCAACAAAAACAATATTATGGTCACTAATTTCATCAAGAACATTAACTGTCTTAATATCATAAGGGGAAGATACAAAAATTAAGTCTAGAGTAGCATTGTTTCTGGTGGGCTGAGTCACGACTTGAAAAATATTAAAACGCTTACTATATCAAGAAAATTTGATGCTTCAACTGGGTTTGAACATAAGGTTTAAAATATTTCTTCTTTCCAGTTAACACCGGGGTAGTTGAAGTCCCCGCCCAACAGTATACAAGAATCAGGGTGGAGATATAAGATACTTTCAATGCAGTCAAAACATATTTCTTAACAACTGCTGTCTCGTCCCGGTGGGCGGTAACAGGCGCCAAGAACAAGTCGCGAACGAGCGAATTCTGATCGGACCCAAACTCTGTCTAGGTCGCTATCTACAGAGATCGGTACCCCAGTAATAAATTTGCTAACAGCAACGAGGACCCATCCCCCCCCCCCCCCCTTTTCCTGAAAATGTACGATCTTTACGAAACAGATAGAACGATTCACTCAGAAGGAGCTCCTCGTTGAGCACTTGGGGAGTTAACCATGTTTCTGTGCCAATTACTGTTTCGGCATTGGTATCATCAACAGTGGAAGCCACATCCTCTTGTTTAGAAACGAGACTACGAAAATTAGCAAGAATTAATGCTACATATATCCCTTTTGGTTGCAAGTTGCCATATGCTCTTGTTCAGACCTTTTATCAGGATGAAATTGCCCCAGCAAAATAACCTCGTCACTCTGTACTGAATCGGCGTGCTGTTTGCCATCCACGTAGAACTTATCATAAACATTAAAACGCGATTGCGCGTTTTTATGGAATAAAAATTTCGGATCCCGTAAAAGCGGCCCCTTTACTTTGATAATCGTGCAACCGTTGTGAGTTCAGTACTGAGACGTAACCTACACAGGTAAGAGTTCGCGAGCTATTTCACTGGAAGCAATCGGGTGTTCGCCTCGCATCAGGTTTGTCCAGGTATATTTTCGTTCTTTTCCTTCGGTAGGGCTCTCAAGTTTTGAGCAGTGCACCTGGCTAGTCGGAGAGAATATTTTTAGGTCGTGTTTTAAAGAGACACTTCAACGAAATTTGAAATATACCCGTCGTGTTCAGAAATAGGATGAATATGATCCATGATATTCCTAAATGACAATCGCACGTTTGTATTTTGAGCCTGATGGCTGTATTTGTCTGTTAACAACGGCCCACTCTGGCAAACGCTCGTAGAGCAGCCAGCGGAGGCCACGTCACATCCGCAGCAATCGTGACGTAGTTTGTCTCGGGACCTTACGTTCGGACGCAGCCGACGCTGCGAGCTATCCCAGCCAATCCCGCTCTGTGGACGTCGCCCGTTATACGCTTTCTACGCGTCGCTCTGCCCTCTCTCTAAGGTCACGTGACATTCACACGGCCTCGGATAGGCCCCGATGGCTGGTAGCATCCGTTGGAAGCAGCCGAAGCACACCAGCGATGTGGCCACCGCAAGTTACCCCAATGCTGTCTTTGTACGAATTTTGAGTGGCGGGTTAATCTTCTATAGTTTTGTAGAGGGACAATAGCGACTTCTGGGACACACAAAAAAGAGAGTCTCGGGATGAGGGGAGTTCCTCCCTCAGCTCTTCTATCGTTGTGTCCAGAGGCGAGACAGTTATCGCCATTACCTGTCAAGGTTCCTAGACGGGCATTGCAAACGAGGCGTCAGCGACATCCGCCAGGTGCTCTTTGCTAATCGTTTAATTCGATTTAAAATTCCTCTTCGTGTCTTTTTCAACAGGAGATTGGTGTGTCTGATGTGATTATGCTCCCTTGAACACGAATAAACCAAGAAATAAGCGTCGAATTTTCGTTGTAGTATCCCTTTAATTGTACGTCTTGACTCTCATTCACCTTGCTCGCGGATACTACGCAAGAATACAAGAACAGAACTGCTAAAATGATTGCATATTTATTCTGTCGATATGTTTAGCCCTTTGGGTTGCCTTTTGTGCACATGGACACACGCTGACAGACGCGTGTATTTGACCGTGGTTCGTGGACGATGAAACGATAGAACGGCGCTTTCATGCATGGTCGTTTCTCAGGCGTTTCAGGCGGTTTTAGACAGGGGCGAAACAGTAGACGAACGCAAGCGACGGTGGACGCGGACGCGCAGCTTTCATGGCCGCATCTTACCGGCGTTGCAGACGATAATAAACGGTGGTGAAATAGCCGACGATGCCGGAGGCTGCCACTCGTCCGCTCACACGACTAGCAGGCGGTGTCAGACGCCCCACTACACGCACCGGACGTCGCGAAAGGGATACACTAAGCGTGTGAGCATGTTCGACCTGTCAGCCAAGCCAATCCAGTAGTTATAGGAGTGTGCCCCTGATCTGTGGACGGGGCTTAGAGCGGGCCGTGATCTTCACCTAAATTGCGATGGCGGCGTAAATATTTGCTGATTCCTTTTTTTTTCTTTGTAAAATAGGAGTCAATTAGCTTTATTAAATTTTGAGCAGACGAAAGCTTGTTGGTCGTCCCCAGGTGGATGACTTCCTTAGTCCAGGATGCCATGGTCGTGCGCCGCCATCCTGGCCCTGTTTACCAGTCAGAACTGGTCCGCAGGACCTGGGCTGGTCTGGCCAGTTGGCCCTCCTTCCCGTGGAAAAAAATATAGTGTCCCAATTAGGCCCCTGAACATTTTTTTTCTTTTTAAATTTCTGTCCTCCTTTAAGCTGTCAGTGATTATAGTATGATCAATGCGGAGCAGTAGTATGCGGTTAGGTTAATGTTACATAACTAATGTAATTTCTGTTAAACCCCTGTCAGGCGGATGCACCATATGCCTTCAAAGGTCTTATTATCGAGAAGTGACTCGCCGATTAGTTCGTTCTCAAGGCGTTTAACGTACCCGTCTGACGGGGGTTTCTACACTAAAGCTTGACCTGAAATTTCTCCACTACGGCGTAATTAAGGACCTCTATAACGAAGTCGATCATACGCAAAGTAGTTAATGTGGTAGTCACATGGTAGTGCGCCACCATCGCTAAAAGTCGCGACTACAGCAGTCCTAATTAAACGAGAATACGAAAGGCAACGTATCGGCCCCTTTTTATTCCAGTCGATGCCTCTTTTTCGAGACCCAATCAAAGAAGAGACGCGAGCAGTATAATCGCCGGGGCTGAACTGATCCCGGAGGGGGGGCGAAGCGGGACAGATCGCAAGATGCACGACCTCAGCGGCGTCCTTCTTCCCCGCCCCGGCCTCCGCTCCTCGACCAGCCGGCCGAACCGCGGACAGGACGCCATTTCCCCGGCAGTTAGGAACACGACATCATTTTTCCGCGGCCACACCCCGTAACGACCGCCGGCGAGAACGATTTCACAGCAAACCCCGGCGAGAAGCCGCCAACTCGGATGGAAACAAACAAATAAGAATCGAGGAGAAGCGGCCCCGGAGAATGAAGCGGCGGGGAAAGTCGGCGCGTTGAAGTGGACGGCCGCGGGAAGCATTCCTCCGGCCGAGATGGCTTCTTTAGAAGACAGCGGCCCAGGGGAGAGCAGGAGAGGGACCCCTGCCGAAGGTGCCGCCGAAGGTGGGATGCCGACCGCCGCCCCCCCCCCCCTGATGCAATGCGCTTGATTAATGCTGCCTCTCCGTCGATCCCACCCAGGGACCTCAAGCCGCCCTCCCAAGCAACCGTTCACTATAAGCGGAGTACGATCTCCGCTTTGTGGAACTGATGAGTAGAGCCGCATTATAAGAACGGGGTTGGGAGTCTGCGCGTGTAATATACAGGGTGCTTCCTTTCGAATTTAATTAATTGAATCGATTTCGCTGCCATTCAGGAGGGCAGAGCTGAGGGGTCGCTCCAGCCAGAACAAAATAACGTGTGCGTCTCCGCTTTATTTTGAGAGTGGAGGCGCGGGCTATTTCTATGCCCTTTTTGATCGTAAATCTCGTTGGCAACTTATCATAGGGAGTATCGGTGGTCAAGCGCGTTAGCTCTCGGAGTCTCGGAGCCCCTGGAGCGAAAGGTAACGTCGGGAAAGTCAGGGGATCCTGGGTTCAATTAGGTTCAATTCTCACCTTTGCCCGTTTTGATAAGGATGAGCATCGTACCTGCGTGCGGTCATCTAGCACTACTGCGTTATGCGCAATAGAGGTCCCATTCTAGCAGTGGAAGTTTACCGTCAAAATGTTTCACGTATACATATTCGTGGAGATCACTTACTTGGCATGGCCGCGACATGATAGGGCTGGATTCCCGCGCATTCGCGCACACGATAAATGGGGAAAGGTTTGCGCGCATTTTATTTTTCTGTTGGATGCAGCGCGATACTAAATTCGTGGGAGACGTTTCTCTATTAGGAAGTGAAACATTTATCGGACGAATGCTCTGGCAGTAGACCAATTAATAATATAATTGTTATATCTTGATATTTTTGCTCTAACGTCACCAAGGGGGCATTAATCATTTGCTCTTTCTGTCAACGGTGTAACTGTGAGTTTACTGCCGATTCTAAGAATTCATGCTCGAAATTAACTTCGGCGTAAATGAATGCGAATTGAAAGGAATGTTACGTGAACATTGCGTTTCCAACGATTCGCAAAAAATTAACGCCTGGGAGCAGGGTCTTTCCAAGCTAAATCACATTCATGAACATCGAGGTGAATTTTTGTTATTATAAAAAAATGACAGATATTAGTCTTTCTTTATGAAGAAATGCCTCGCTCTTGGTGAAACGGCAATTAACTTCGTCTGTCACGTCACTTCCATTGGTAACGATAAATAAACTCGTCACCCCCCCGCTCTATCCTGACCCATAAATCCGCCTCGTCCTATTCATGTTCACTTTCTTTGGTGAAAACATATAGTGAATTTAAACAATGCCTGAGGCTCAGCACGTCCCCTAAGCACTGCCAACTCTAGCGCAGGGCTATAAGTTATCTAGGGCCATGTTTTCGGATAAAACCGATGAAATCCGAAAACCACTCGCCGGTAAAAGCTTCGACAATTCGGATTTATCCGAAAAACTCTAGATTTCAAGATCACAAGGGAAAAAAAAAGACGGTATTTTACTAATAAAGTTTGTCAGAGCGCAGGGTTAGTGGTTCTGAAAGGCCCCTTCAGCTGCTTCATTTAATCTTGGACTATTGACGAACGGGAGTATCCCGTTTATCACTGTCAAGGTTCGTTCATTACAATGGGCCAATGTACGTCTGAACCTCGACAAAAATCACTGTTTTGGTTTCCAGTTCACACCATATTCTTCATACTCTAAACAAAATAGGTGAACTGATGACGCCGATGGTAACAGTGACGTGTTTACTGCGCCATTTGCTCCAAACTAAGCCAAAGGCTCACAGCCGACACTTCGACAAATAGTGAGAAATTTGCATTGACATTGCTTGAGTACACCTGCGCGAATATTCAAAACTTTTGAATCACCTCGAATAAAGTGCTATTCGATTTGATCTGCCTATCAAACACTGTTTGTACTCAAAAATTCAAAAAGGCTCTTCACTCTTTTTTTTGTGTGTGTGTGTTTTGCGCGCGGTTTAGTTTTGTTAAGAGGGCTTCTTACCGCGCTCTGCTGAACTGCGGAGAAGCAACATCTGCAGAGCTGTAATCGCGATTTTGCCAAGATCTCTTCGACGCAGAACGGTGCCACGCGCTAAGGGAAAAGCGCATGTCCAAAGCGGCGCTGGTGTTATGTATGAGAGAAAAGAAAAAAAAGCAGCATGGTGAATAGTAATAAGGCATTGTACCTTACAATACATGTTCGAAACGAAACCTCGGCTGGTATCTGAGAGACCGGAATATCCTGCGTTCATCATTGTTCGTGATTTGCCTCAAATGTATTTGAATAATTGGGTACAGTGCGAAGATTTATTAAGAGCCGTCATTATATGTGGCAGAGCTGGATTATGGGCTTAATTTTTTTTTTATGCTTAAATCATTCGTTTACTTGATACCTTTATACAAGGTGATATTTTTTAATAAATAGAGAATTAAAAAAGAAAGAGCGCAAACTGCCAGCTGAATGCCGTCTCTGTTAGGTGTTTCTCGAGTTCGGCGGACATTAGCTGAGGGAATAATTATCTAGGTAAGTTGACTAATTATTAAAATTTCTTAATTGACTTTTTAAATGATTGGTTTTTCGGTTCTTGTTGCAATCATAAATGTCGGTAATTACTATTAGAGGTCAGACCAATTTAAATAATTTGCAAAATTTAATTAGTTTTTTTCTAGACGTAGTTACTCTTCCAAGCGTCATTGATGGCAGGCTCCCGGCGCTTTTTATGCACGCAATTTTCCAATCAAGCTAAAAACGTGAAAATGTGTTAAAAAAGATCTCGAACACCAATAAACTTTTCGCAATTTCTCTTAATTGGTCTGACCTCTAATAGAAATTGTCGTCAATTCTGTGATTGCAAGATTACCCCTAAAACGAATAATTAAAAAAAAGTCAACCAACAAATTTGAGCTAATTAGCCAGCTTACCATGGTGATTATTTTCTCAGCTAATGTCCACCGAACTCGAGAAATAGCCAGCTAAGACGGCGGACAGCTAGCAGTTTGCGTCCTTTTTTTAAATTCTGTTTCCATTAAAACGTATTACCCTGTATAAGCCTCCAATACACCCTTTTCAAAAGTCCACCCAGCAACATTCGCCGTCGCCGTTACTTGGCCTTGCCTAAGCATTTTTAGACTAAGGCTAGGTGGCGCGAGGTACTGCCCGTTACAAAGGGTATAGCCATTAACATCCATCCATCCATTCATTGGGCACGAAGGTGTGATTGGATTCGAGCCCTCGTCGAACACTAACACAGCCCTGGTGTCCAATACGTGTTCAGGGCAAGTGATCAAACAATGGTGGGCAAGCAATGGCGCGGACATTGTGAAAAGGGTCAATTGTTTGAAAAAGTAGACAAGTTTTAAAATAAAATTGACTAAATTGCGTTAAGTGGCAACTTGCAAGATAGAAGTTGGAGAATAACCTTAACGACTTCAGCTTCATACCTTAAGAAGGCCTGTTTATCACCCACAAGATGGTTTGGTATAATTAAATATTATATAAAATGCCATTAATCGGCAAGACCAAATAGTAATTTTTTATTTTAATTTTTTATTTTTGGCTTAACTTTTGATTTTATAACTAAAATACCTATTCTCCCGATGGTAATATGTGTCTTTCGTCAATCGTGCATCTAATAAATGGCACTTCTTTTTTTGTGCTGCCGTGTATGCTGCTTCTAAGCATAATTAAACAGCTAGTTGATTGAGTGTTTGAGGTAATCAAACTTGAGGTGCAATTGTTTCAAATGAGTAGCTGCACAGAAGTGGAAAGACAAACGAGGCATTTTCATCTAGTTGTCCAGCTTAACACGCAAACCTTAACAGAGTGTTCGCAGTGTAATCGATGAGAATGAACTGTACGCCTGTGTTCCGAAAGTTTTACTTGCTTCATAAAAATATACATTATGCTGCTCCAACATTCGTTATAAAATATACCGATAACATCACTGTCATGCTCGAGCTTCGTACGCTTAATAACAGAACCCTCTACCCTAAGATATTTTTTCATCCGTCTCTCCGTGAATATCCCGTGTATGACGTCACTAACGGTGTGGTTGTGACCGGGTGTCAAGTAGTAGTGCATAGCGTGGCGTCACTTGACAATGTGCCACTTGGCGTGTCCTCACGTGACACCACTACTTGACGCCGTGACGTCAGGTAACGTGACACCACGACTCGACACCGTAACGTCACGTGAGGTATTACGTCTTCTAAACAAAAATTTTAACTGTCGCTTCTTTAGTGCTGCACTCCATTTGGGACTCTGCAGATGAAGCTCGCTGTTAATGTTTCGGCATACTGAACGCTTAGTAAGGAGGTAGCCCAGTGCAAGGATAAAAGCCTCCTTAGTGGCTACCAAAAACGCACAAAAGCCAGCCTTTGCCTGCGGAGAACAAATATATTTTCATCACTGAGAAGTTGCAACGTGAGCGTCGAGACCTCGCGCACTATGGACTTACAGTGTCTCGCATTAAAATGGGGCACTAAGATCGTGACTTTTCCACTCACTCCGGAAGTCCAGGAAAGATCAGGCTGTTTGCCTCGAGAACACCTAGGAGCTCTAGGTCAATGCAAACCAGGCGACTCTGGGAATGAAACTTTTCAGTGGTGACTGTATAACCCAGTGTATACAATCCGTCAGCCTCTTTTGGAAACCTTGGGGCACCAGAAACTGATGCCTTTACTGGCTGTCGGATGTGCACGATGGCTTTATAACGTGCGCTAAAGCATCGTAAAAGGATAGGACGTTGATGCTGCTGGTGCTCAATCCAGGCTTCCTCACACTTCTAATTGTTGCAGATGAAGTACTAGAGGGTCTTTCATTGTCTTGTCGCACGCCTCTCGCCCCAGCAGGCGATGTCGCCAGGGAAACCTAGCATGACCAAGTGCTAGTGAACTATTGAGATTGTGCGCTACACGAATGGCCCTCCAAAATGGGCGAACCGGGGTTTGCTGTATTGGTATAATTGACATATTAAACTGTCGTTCAAGCAGGATTCATCCATAAGGTCTCGCAGCGCTTCTCACCAGTATTGAAGAAAAGAAAAAATTAGGAGTGCAGTTTTTATTTTAACTTCGATGAATTCACCCCTAGTTCTTAACGCGAATCTATGTATTGTGCCAACACTCAACAAAACCAAAGGAGCTCATACGGGCGCGAAAACATTTTTAATGGTAGGCGTTCCTGGTCCACGACAGGTTTTTATTCGGCGAAGCATTCAACATCGTCTTCATGTCTACTCCACGTCAGAAGCTGCTCGCTCCCGAACGCCTTTTGAAAGAGTTCAAATGTTGCATTGAACAGCAGAGGTACAATAAAAACCGTAGAAGTGCATGCTTTCTCTGCATATGATCCCCCAGAGTAACTTTCTGCTTACATGTGGCAAGGGCCTGCAATTTCGTGTCGTAAGGTCATTAAGATTTTCCTAGTAATGAAGAAAATCTGGCCTGTATATGCTCAGGGATGTCCGCATCCTGTATAGAGTTGACTGGAGGCTATACGCCGAGAAAGTGTTACTTCATTTCCTTAATTTTAAGCAAAATAACATTTAAAAAAACACACAGCTTAAGAGAAGTAAAAAGAACAGCAACAACTAAACAGTCGTCCGATCAAAACTTTCAACCTCGAATGATGAACAGACACAAGAATGGACTTAGCGATGTAGAGGACACAGCAGTATCGGGTACTGAATTCCAGTCCTTGATTACTCCAAGGAAAAATAACTTAATTTTAAAGTACCATTGTGAACAGATGAATGTGGAATGTATAAATCACATGAAGCTAGCTTGAGAATTTGCTTTGTGCGTATATATCCTCAAGATAAAACGAAGCTTACGAGCTTGAAGAAAGAGTAAGTAAACAGGCGAGTTGGTTGGTGTTACGCATATTTGAAAGAAACCGGAAACGACGGACAAAGAAGAGGACAAACACAAAACGTCTCGTGTTTGTCCCCTTCTTCGTGCGTCGTCTCCGGTTTTTTTCACTTACGAGCTTTCGCGAGTTATCGTCCGCCAATTGAAAACTTTTAGTTTTTAGGGGCGAAGCTCCTTAGGGGCTAGCCATGTCCGTCCGTCCGTCCGTCCGTCCATCTGTCTGGCGTCCAGTGCTCGTGATCCTGCTCGTGAGCTCACGTGCTCATGTAGGGCAAAAAAAAAGATAAAAAAAGATGAAAAAAAAATAATGAAAAAAAAATGTTTGCGCAGTCGACAGGATTCGGACCTGTGCGGGGAGACCCCAATGGATTTCCAGTCCATCGCCTTAACCACTCGGCCACGACTGCGGGACGAGTAGGGGCTCTGAGATGATGTAGTAACTCAAGAGCTGGGGATGTCATGGATGAAACGTTGCATGTAGCCGCTCAACGTCTATACAGGAGAGGGCGCTGCGGTCAAATGCGTATATAATCGTGTTAAACTTTGCATGCATTGGCTCAACGTTTATAGACGAGAGGGCGCTGCGGTCAAATGCTCAAATGCGTATATAACCACGTTCCATACCAACATTCTCTTTCTGACATGGATGAAAACGAACGAAAGGCTCGGCATGCTGCGGCTCAGCGTCTACGCAGACAAGCACCACCAGAGCTTCGCCCCAATCAACATCCTTCACCACGTGGAGATGCGGTCATTTTTTTTATTTGAAGTTTTTTCTATTTGCAAATAATAATAAATCTAAAAACCTGGGAGGCGACTTCAATGTTCACATTTTACTAGAGACAGCATATAAAGAACAATTCGATGCGCTGGTCAAATCATGCGGATGTGAATACGATTACTGCAACAAGAATTATCACTGATTCGTCGAGATTACTGGATCTCTTTATTACAAGCTACGATCGATCATATACTAAATATGGTGTAGTAATAGCCAATATAAGCGGTCTTTTTTGGGTATATTTTCTCGAATAAATAAAAAGGAAGCTGCAAATAAAAACTAAATTATCATGAAGGGCACAGTTCCAGGATAAATTACCTGATAGCCTGAACTATTTCAGGCAGGTACTATCTTGTTCGTACTGGAGCGATGTCTTCAAGAAACGAACGCTGATAACGCACATGGCTTGTTTTTGAGTAAATAAAAACAAAAAGTTATGAAAGTCGTTTTCTATACAAAACATTGGGTGGCTAGAAAAAGTCGCAAACCGTGGACTACAAAATAATTACACACAAAAATTAATATTAAAGAAGCTCGACATAAAACAAATTTGTGAAAACAAAAGAAACTGAAAAACTTGCAATGTTTAAACGTTATGAAGCCAACTAAACAAATAACTGCGAAATGCTAGCGAAACGATTTTTTTAAACTTTTTTCATGTAATAACAGAGTCGATGCTGTAAAGTAGAAAATTAAACTTAGGTCGTTCATGCGCCCAGAAACAAGTGGAAACACTTCACCGCAATGGTCAGGAGCTGTCCAAAGATGTGGTAGAAAATGCGTTCAATTAGTAGTATGTAAGTCTAAATAAAAAAAAAAAAGTCGGAAGTCAGATGCTTGCAAATGCATCAAGGTTTTAGATTATCAATTCATGTTTCTTTCAACCTGTTACTAGTTCAAATGTATCGGATATATTTAATGTACTAAAATAGTAAAAGTGTTGACTTCGATGGTCTACAGATAACACCTGTAAAATATGTAATCGATCTTATTTCCCCTTTCTTAAAACACATTTTTAACCTCTAATTACTAAGCGGCGTGTTTCCCGTGTAAATGCGTCTGGCAAAAGTAAGTCTTTATATAAGAAAGGTAATGAAAACAATATAAGTAATTATTGATCTTTTCAATTCTATCTGTGTCTATAAAAAGTACTCCTTCGAATTAGAGCATTTGCTGATAAGCATGAGTTATTAAGTCCGCCGCAATTCGGTTTTCGGAAACAACGATCTACAGTACTTCTTGCGCAAACGAATATAATCTTAGAATTGTTGAAAAAAGAATACTCGCACTAGGTTCGTTTATCGATTTCACTAAAGCCTTTGATTCTCTGGATAATATTTGGTTATTAAAAATGAGGTATGTTTGGTTTGTCTGGGCAAGTCTCACAATTTTTATTCGTATTTATCCTCCCGTAGAAAGTGTGTTCATATCAATGGTCATTCATCTCTTATTCAACATATATATAAACGAAATTGTAAATATTAGTCCATCAACCATTTTTTTAAAGTTATGCCGATGAACGCGATCATACTTTTTAATGGCGATGACGTCTCGGAACTTATAGATGATGCGAATGAAATAATGAAATGCTTTGTATGTGGAGTAAACATTTTGCTTTAAAAATCAACGCGAATTAAACAAATGTAGTTTTATTCCGATTATAAAATAGGCATGTCAATATTACTAAGGACATTTTTCTAAATTCTTATAAAATTTAAATCGTTCTCACGTTTACTATTTTAGGCATTGTCTTTGAAGAAAGCTTAATTTGGGGTGACCATGTTAATCTTATCTTAGCCAAATTAACAAGTATAGGCGGTATTGTATATCGCCTTAAACACATCTAACACTCCGAAAAAAGGTAATGTTATATAATTTGTTATTTCATTCTCAATTAAATTATGGTCATCATATCCGTCAATACTACCCATACGAACATACACAAATATTATGTTACAAAAAAGGTAAGAAGCATTTGTAATCTTTAAATGAAAAATCCAATTAATGATCTGTTTGCTCAACCTGGTGTAATGAAATTTTTTTGTTTATACAAATATTATTTAAGTGCAAAACATATTCTAGAAACTAATTCTCTTCAACGTCACCTCGAAAACTTTGCGAATTTAACACCAAAAACATATACGTATTTCAACGAACTAAGTAACCTTGGGAAATACCTTTTTCAAAAACAAATTACGCCATCCAAACTATAGAGCTTTATAATTTACCGACTACTTTTAATCAGCTGAGTCAGCATGACATCGATTCGAGCAATATATCAGTGAGCATCTTAAGGGAATTGTTTACCTCAAACCAAATTGCCTACACTAAGCAGTGACTGTTTTGAGCTAAAAAGGCTTTTTTTGTGTGTGTGTGCGTTTGTTTAAATTTGAGTTCGTATGTACTGTATGTATGCACAATTGTGTAGGTTGTTTTATCGTGCTATTCTTTAGTATGGTGTTGTTCCTTTCGTGTGGTAGTTCACTCGTCTTTTGTATTTCTCGTTTTGGTAATTTTGTAGAAGTTCCTAGCAATTTATTATCATTGTATAAGTTCCTTCGGTGCCTGCATCTCGACTGCTGCTGGTTTCCCTGATCATTTTTTGTTAGAAAAAAGATGGTATTATTATTATTACTATTATTACTACTACTACTACCACTACTAATAATAATAATAACATTATTATTATTATTATTATTATTATTATTATTATTATTATTATTATTAATATTATTATTATTATTATTATTATTATTATTATTATTATTATTATTATTATTATTATTATTATTATTATTAGTGTGGATAGAACTGCAAAGTGTCAATGGTGAACGCATTCTGCTTGGCGCATACTACTTGCCGCCCGACACCTCTCCTGATGAATTTAACCAGTGTCTTCTTGCTATTGAAAGTACAACTAGTGCCCTAGACAAATTCAAATTTATTGTTCTTGGTGATTTCAATGTCCCCAATATAAGCTGGGAAACAGCCACAGCGTCTTCTAATAATTACTACCTTGCTCAGAAATCTACGTTCTTACTTAACTTTGCATCATTTACGAATTTAAAGCAACACAATTGTATTCCCAATTGCCAGGGAAACATGCTTGATTTGTGTTTCTCAGATTTAGATGGTATACGTATAACTGAGTGTGCCTCAAGTTTAGTTCCACCTGACAGATATCACCCCCTCTGGAGATCGTGGTAGCTCTTCGAGAGGGCATGAGGCGTTGTTTACGGAGCCATTCTAATGTGACTAGTCACAATTTTTCCGCTGGAGATTACGTTGGTTTATATAACCATTTTGCCGATTACGATTGGTCATCGATCATTCGATGCACTGACGTTGATGAACAGGTTCGTGAGTTCACACGCATCGTTCGAGAAGGGATGCACCAGTTTATCCCGTTACGAAGAACCGCAGGTTCTAGGTTTCCCTTTTGGTTCTCACATGAATTACGCAGATTAATGAATAAGAAGTTGCACGCTCACAGAAAATTTAAAAAGAACAGTCTCCCTGGATGGAAATCAGAATTTAGGCGTCTAAGGTCTTCATGCAAGGAAGTTATGAGGCGTGATCGTCAGACGTACGTTAATTCTGTTGAGTTGCATTTAACTCAGAATCCCATGGAATTTTGGAAATATGTTCGGTCTCGATCAAAGACAAAATGTGGGAGGGAGATCACATTGCTGAACTCACAGGAAAACTCGACCACAGATGTTTGCGAAATTTTTGCCCACCACTTTCAGTCCGTATTTAGGCATCAACCGAACTCTCCCATTAACGCCGCGCCAGCTGCCTCTAGTAATGCAACCTGTATTGCGTTTTTTGATGAGGAGCTATTACATGAGTGTGTAAAGAAGATGAAGCCGTCTTTGTCCTCTGGCCATGACGGCATTCCGTCGGTCCTATTGAAGGCCTATAGTGCAATATTTATCCCTATTTTGGTACACATTTTTAACAACTGCGTAAAAACTGAAGTGTTTCCCGTCTTGTGGAAAACAGCACTTGTTGTACCCGTACATAAGTCCGGTTCAAGAACAAGCGTCTCAAATTACAGGCCTATATCTCTTCTTTGTACATTTTCAAAACTCTTCGAAACAGCTTTGCACAAAATATTGTCGTTTAAGCTCAAACATTCTCTCATCCCTAGCCAACATGGTTTTATGGCGGGTCGCTCAACCACGACTAACCTCACTTGTTTCATGTCAACTGCTGCTCAGGTCGTCTCTAATAGAGGCCAACTTGATGTAATTTACTTTGACTTAAGCAAAGCGTTTGATCTTGTAAATCACGACATGTTGCTAGCAAAGCTGTCAAAGCTTGATGTCCACAGTTCGTTACTTTTATTGCTCAAAAGTTACTTGCGTGATAGAATGTGTTTTGTCAGCTCGAATGGTAATTCGTCTGCTGCTTATCAGGCTACGACGGGTGTACCTCAAGGTTCCGTTCTCGGCCTCCTTCTGTTTTCAGTTTTTGTGAATGATGTTTCGGCTGTGATCCGTCACTCCTCCTTTCTACAATATGCAGATGACATTAAGATGTTTATAGAGGTACGAGACGAACGCGACTGTGTTTTGCTACAAAATGATGTATATGCTTTCGAAAACTGGTGCAATCAGAATGCCCTAAAACTAAATAGTTCTAAAACTAAAGTCATGTCCTACACTCGAAAGACACATAATATTATATTCTCTTATGACATTCAGTCAGTTCTTTTGGCACGTGTGAATGAAATCAAAGACCTTGGAGTTGTATTTGATAGTACATTACGCTTTTCGAGTCATGTTGACCACATTGTGAGCTCAGCTTTACGCACGCTTGGTATTACGTGCCGCATTACTAAAGAGTTTAATAACCCTAGTACTTTTGTCACACTGTACAGTGCTTTATGTCGACCACACGTCGAGTATGCCTCTGTTGTATGGAATGGAATCTGCGCGACAAACTCGGCTAGGATCGAACGTGTTCAGAATAAGTTTTTATGTATCTACAGACATCGTTTCTCGTCGTGCAATGCGTCTACCTCAAACGATGATCCAGCAGTCCCAGTCCAACATAGCTTGGCATTGCCCACCCTGCGGCGTAGGAGAGAACATGCCGATATCCTATTTCTGTACAAACTTATTCATGGCATCACTGACTGCACATCATTGATCTCAAATGTACGTTTGAAAATTCCCGTAAAAACTACACGGCAAAATGCATCCTTCTACAATGCTCGCATAACTAATCTTCACGACCCCGTGTCAAGAATTGGGCACACCTACAATTCCTCTTTTACAGACACTATTGATATATTTAACAATAACACACCGGAGTTCATCAGAGCGCTAAAGGTCCTCACCTAAATTTTGCTTACCATTTTTTGCACTTGATTAAGTTGCTCAGAACCAAATTTTATACTCTCGCTTTCCTTTTCTTTCGCTATCGTGATGGTATACCGTAGAGAGTTTATGTGACATATGTGATCTGTTTTAAGTGTTTTTATTGTTTACTGTTTGTTTGTTGTGTGTAGTGTTATGTTTTTCATGTTTCCTGAGTGCACCCGTACCAAGACCGCAAGGTTGTTCCTGGGCACTTCAATAAAAACATTGATTGATTGATTGATTGATTATTATTATTATTTGTCCCTGAACTGCGTTTTGAAACACGAGCGTACATTTGTTTTACGTGATACAAAAAATGTTTAAAAAAATTAGTTTAGCGAAGCACCAGTTTGATCGAATCTGACACGGTACAACCAATGTCGCTGAAAGAAAAACTCATTGCCATCGGGCCTGGTAAACGGCCCCGCATTTACGGCTCAAACGCAAATGAGAGATGCCTACCCGCCGAGACGGCGACACGGACGCTGATGCGCATTCTCCGCTTTAGCGGGGCACTACGCTTCAGCTCCGTGTATCCATGATGAGGGTAGCGCGCCGTTGCAGTAGCCGCTACTGCAATAGAGAGACGCGAAATATGGGCACGGTTGCACGGTCGCCGTCGCGCTGATGATTAAAAGGGGACGTTTCCATCCGTGGGTGGCCGCCCCCCGTCTCCGGGTTCCCCCCCCCCCCCCGTCACCCTGTCAAACGACTTGTTATACAGTCATGTCCAGTTAATATAGACACTCCGTTTCCCCCAAATTGGCCCATAATAACCGGTCAAATATGCAGGCATTTGCATCGTTCATCCCTGACAATTTCGTCTTTTGCAGCGTGGTGTACACATATTAACGGGGTTCGCATTAACGAGACAGGACTGCATACGCAAAGGTCATCACTCGACGAAGATGTGACGTATTGTCGAAGAGCAACGGCTAAGTGGTTCGTCCACCAATCAGAGGTGTCGATATTATTCTTTGTTACTGTTCGGCTGTGTCTAATGAGCGTCCTTTTTTAAACGAACGCACTCGATGAACTTGAAACTGCTCAGTGAGCTAAAGTTGATGTCACTCCGTTTTCATATTCCTTAGATGCATTTTTCTCCAAAGCCAGTCAGAGTTAATTCTGCCGGGGGAGCTGATTTTTGATAGAGGGCACTCGACGTTTTTGGTGATTCTTGACGTCAAGGTGACGTATACGCCCCTAATTCAACCTGAACAAATAAAATATTTAACACATCATCATGAAACTTCGCGGAATTAAAAATGCTAAGAGTCGACTTGAAAGGAAAAGAGAGAGAGAGAGAGAGAGACAGAAAGAAATAGGGAAAGAAGAGAAAATAGTTCATTAAAATAACATTTAGTCTCAGCATTAAAATATAAAATTGTTTAATTCCAATACAATGCACTTCAATTCAATTCGGTACATTGCAATACTGTGCGCTTTAACTTCATTAACAACGCCGAGCATGATGTTAGAAGTGCGATCACGTGCACACCGGACTCTCACAGCTCTTTTAGCGTAACGTAATGAATTCGGCGAACTATTTATGAAAAGACGCCGTTGGGCATCAATGTTTTTTTACGGTGCTGAGATGGAATATAAGCCGAACGAGTCGATATTTGCGCGCAAACACAGCCACCGCAGATCGGCTTCACGCGCCATGGGCTGAAGTCACCGGAAACGCCACACTCGCGTCGGCAGCCTGCATGCGCAGCCTGCGGCGACGCATCTATGAATGGGCGAGCCACGACTGCGGCACGTCCGCTCTGCCGTGCGAAGCCGACCTGTGAGCGGTGCCGCCGACTGATTTACGCCCGGTGGGGGCGAAAGTGGTGGAACCCGCCCACGTGTACACGTCGTGTTGAGCTGTGAAACAGGCGGCAGAAAGAGGTGGCAATCCCGACGCCGCCGGACGCGCAGGAAGTCGCCGTTGCGGCTCCCGGCCGTAAGTAGAGTAGCGTCGCCGCTAAAACAAAGGCGCCGGGGCAGTGGGGTCCCGAGAATGACTGGTTCTGAAAACCTGCGCATTCTATCATTACCACCGGCATGCCGCTCTGTTTTTCTTCGTTATTTCGTTTACGCTCCTCTCGTCGGAAGACGGATGAAAGCCTCAAACTTGTGTGTGGAAATGGTTTGCCCCACACCTCGGCTCTCGGGCCTATATGACTCGCTGCGTGAGC